>JAWPHD010008420.1:0-115374 GCA_037043455.1 Cyrtodaria siliqua
CAGATCAATAAGAGAATAAACCATTAAGGGCACGACAAGAAAGATCATAGACAAACACCAAACGACACCGTCCAAATGGGCTTTAGGTAGGCGTATCATAGGGTCCACAGCCTGTCCGGTCATCGTACAATTAAAGAGGAAAGCATAGTGGCGAACTGTAAAAGTGCCACCACCAAGCATACAGTACGTGGCATAATGATAGGGTCATAACCTCTTTTGATAAACATTTTAACAAGTTTAACAAAGATAGTATGAAAGTGACCATAACCAAGAATCTTACGAAGTTTATAAATCACATCACCATAGAAGTCAGGTTGTGATAGTCCTTGTGGCAGAAGAGTCCTTAAATTACTTTTATATTTGGAAAGAAGACCAGGGTTACATGTACGATAATAAAACTTTGCAAAGGTTTTACGAAGTATAGAAAATGCACATGAAAACATAGAAAATGCACATAACAACTTACTAAATGCACATAACAACTTACGAAATGCACATAACACCTTAGAAAATGCACAGGACAACTTAGAAAATGCAGATAACAACTTAGGAAATCCACACGACAACTTACGAAATGCAAACAACTTAATAAATGCACTTAACAACTTAGTAAATGCACAGGACAACTTACGAAATGCACATAACAACTTAATAAATGCACATAACTTAATAAATGCAAATAACAACTTATAATATGCACATAACAACTTAAAAAATGCACACGACAGCTTAGAAAATGCACATAACAACTTACGAAATGCACATAACAACTTACGAAATGCACAGGACAACTTAAAAAATGCCAGGACAACTTCGAAAATACACAGGACAACTTCGAAATTCACATAACAACTTACGAAAATCACAACTTAGAAAATGCACATAATAACTTAGAAAACGCACAAGACGACTTGCAAAATTCACGTAACAACTTAGAAAATGCACATTACAACTTATGAAATGCACATAACAACTTAATAAATGCACATAACAACTTAGAATATGCACATAACAACTTTGAAAATGCACAAGACAACTCAGAAAATGCACATGACAACATAAAAATGCACATAACAACTTACTAAATGCACATAACAACTTAGAAATGCACAGGACAACTTCGAAAATGCACATAACAACTTACGAAAGGCACATAACAACTAACGAAATTCACATCACAACTTAGTAAATGCACATATCAACTACGAAAATGGACAAAACGACTTACAAAGAATACTGCACAAAATGCAAAAGGCCAATAAAAGGCAGCCGAGGCTTTCCATACGTTTTCGTTGGGGAATAAGTAATGCGTATGTAACACAGGAATATGAGTCTCCCTCTTTCCGTTGTCTTTGGGGGTGGAGAGGAAGCGGGTGGAATGATGTCAGGCGAGGGATCTGCTTCGCATGTTCAGTAGAAATTGAAAATAACTATCTTTCTTTCGGAAGTGCTTTGACCAATTTTGTCAATGATGAAACATCTTTTGGCTTTTTGTCCATATTCTCAGACGTTTAGTTACCGTATAGATATGTGTTGCACAACGGTCAAATATTTCAAGAAATAAACTCAATATAAGTGTACTTTATTATATATTTTCAAAAAGTACTGGTACACGTTTGTACAGCTGGTGCCTTTCCTTGATAATTTAATTATCCTTGATAATTTAATCATTAAATGAAACGTTGTAGTTTGCTATATGTTTGTTATACCTACGTGTGTTATTCATAATTCTGATAAAGCCTAGTTTAAATTATCTCGTTATATTCAACGATATATCACTGTAATTTTTGCAACATTAGGAGAGTAAGCAAGGCAATGCGAAAGATGTCAGTTGTGTGCACTATTTTCGAGTTTTAGGGGTATTAGAATACAAATAGAATGTAATATATCACAGTTTGTCATTCAATTGTAAACAATAAATTCATTGAATTAATTCAATTATTGTTTACAATTGAACTCCAATACGTGATATATTAAAAGATAATTTAACGTAAACGATGTTCTATTTTTTAAGTATAAGCTCTTACATATTATCGTTTTTGTAAAAGATTAAATTGCTATGTAAAGCATACCTCACTTGGTCTTGAGTTAGAAAATAAAACAGCTGATATACTGGAACGATGGGATTACAATGTTTACCATATGTAGCAAAAGGGAACGCACATACTAGTGACGCATACTCAAATCAGTTCGTCTGTTGATATTTAAACGCATTAAATATTGCAGTACCCCAATATTATTTTCTTTCTTCAAAGAGTACACACATACTGAAATAAGTTTATTTACACGGATACTCAAAACATATTGTTTAACTCATCAAATGTTGCAGTGTGACAATATCGCTTTTTTCCATGTTAGTTCACCACTTTAGCAGCTGTATGCCATCCACTTATAATAAGCAGCTGTATGCCATCCACTTTAGCAGCTGTATGCCATAGGCATGGTTGTATTACTCTTTCTCGGTTACTTCCGTCCTGGGACTATTATCTATTTAAGTTTCCATTCCAATGGACAACGCTAGATAACCTAAGTATCAATGTGCCGTTACAGCAATAAAACAATATGAATATTTCACACAGAACATTGATGTCAACATATGTGTTAGTACTGCAAAATTCCATAAGGCAACACATCCGAATTATTTTGCAAAACCTAACTACCACGTTTAGCGCGTCTGGGTTATCATTACAATATGTATCACCGCAACGTATGTTGTGCTTAGCGAAAATAAAGCCATTACATGTTCAGTACTTTATAATCTTTGAGGAATACGTTTTTGTGAATTACTGAAAATTGAAAAGAGACTATATAATCGCCAATAGATTGTAATGTTTCGAAAGGTAAAAAAAGATAATTGTGCGGTTTTCGTTTAGAATGAAGATGACTTCACAACACAGTAGATACTTGTATATTACACTGATAGAATATAGAAAGAAGAGAACGCTACAACTACTGATAGTAAAACATAAGCATTGTTTGTCTCAATATAGATATAAAAACCGAACAGGGAAAGCAGCATTCAAGGACGACAGTCAATCACAAACACACACATAAACAAAGAACAACTATATATAAAAATGAATAAAAGACAAAATAAGACATCACAAACACACAAAGGGTAGACAATAGGAATGCCGCCTTGGAACGGTCAGTGGCAAAAAAGGCCGCTGGGGGTTTAAACCAGGTTCTAGGGTGCACCAAACCGCACACTTACCCTACTGTCATCCCAATAAAATAGGACATTGTAAATAAAGAAATCCCCGCCATGAACTATTCTCTAACCAACAAGGCAGCATTAATAGGCAGTATAAGTAAAACATAAAGTTGCTCGTGTATATATAAATACATAAAAACAATAGCCTAGAAAACCACAAAGAAGGTACTCAATGACTTGGCAGAAGCCACAACCTCTGAAATGCTCGAATTCGAATCTTGACTATTACCATTTGCTTAGTTTCCAATAAATCGGAATTATATATATGCATTACGGATGTGTAGGTGCAAATCGGTGTCTGACCGATTGAAAGAAGTTATGGCCAATATAAAGACACTCCTGGTCAATATTGTTTATTAAAACATGTACTAAATTAATAAGTAACATCTGTATCTGCAGCAGGCCATATTCATAATCTTCAGTTTGATCTTTAGAATAAAATACCACTCCGTCGTAAATAACAAGTATCTCATGCTACAAACCATTAAGTTGCAATGATAATATTCATTTTAGCGCCAGTATACTCCTGTAGGACCTTGTATCTGTATTTTACTAGTAGACGAATGCGCCGTTTTATTTGTTTTTAATCTAGTGGTTAATAAAATATTCTACGGGAAATCAATTTAGCAATTACCAAATGATTCAAAAACGTGTTTAGCTCTGTTAGAAACAAATGGAATGGTTGCTTATATGGAATATCATTTTCTTATTTGTTTTACCTGAGCCGACTGCTCAAAGTTAGTTCTTGTGACCATTAGTCGTCAGTCATTCGTCCGTCGTCGTCTGTTAAATTTTCCTTCAAATATTTCACCTCATCAACAGCAAGAGTTTGAATGTACCATAAACCTATGTTCCTCTATCAAGTTTGTTTCAATTTCGAACCTGGGGTCAACAGAATTTTTTTTCCTCTAATTAATGAAGTTATTACTACACATATATATATATATATACTACTTGTTTGGGACTATGTTCATGTTTACATGTATATATTTCACTCATATATAATAATCAGGAAGTTGTTTGCTTATGCTCAATATAATATTTACTTTAAGCTCAGATAATTTGTTTGCAACTACTACAATAGGTTCAAATGTCGAACAAGAAAATTTAATGTAGCTTTCACAGAACACAGTCACCCTAGAAATCGCATTAAAACAAACAGCAATGGCAATGTTATAGTTAAGCATGGCATGGGACAAACAGAAATGGGTTGATAACACGGCTACCGTAATGGGACGTTTGATGAGGATTCTATGAAACAGATTATGACGAAGGAGCTTATGAAGTTTGTAATTTACGTCATCAACAATTCAGGTTGTGATAGTACATATTGCAGAATAGACTTTAAATTCCTTTAAAAAGTGTTGCTATACTAATATTATGCCAAGGTTTTCAAAGTGTACGGTAACGGAATCCGTGATGGAGAAGCTTTTGAGATATGTAATGTTTACGAATAGTAAGTCCTCAACTCGTCTACAAGCTCTAAAAAAACGAACAAAATGTTGAGATACATAGACCGCAGTGTAAAAGTTGCTAGGTGAACATTCCAGTCTAAGTCGGGATAATTAACAAGATCAAACTAAAAATCATCCAATCTCCTGTCTGAGTGTAAGAGCTGAGCAGTAAAGCACGGCTATCAATTTGCGTTCTTATTTGTTTCTACACAATATACACAAATAGGTCCAAAGGAATGTGCGACCGGAATTTGTAGTTTACATATGTGCGTTGTTTTGTTAGCAATTGAAAAATGGTAAACGCATCTGTATTGATATTAAAGTAGTGATTGATAGAGAACAGCTTTAGCAACCATGTGGAAGAAACTAACGAGACTGAGTCTTCGTGACATCATATTGCAATCAATATAGTAAGGCGATTGTTCCAGACAACCAATTTAAAGCATTATTTTGCCTACAACAAACGAAGAAGAACATTGTAGAATACTGATTAGATGTCGATAAGGCGGTCTGTTGTAGATGCAATACCATTACCTATATTAAGTTAGTAAGGAGTGGTACCCTACTCAATCATTCATTCAAAATCAAGACTGTCTTTCAGTTACAGACTCAATTAAATCACTACACAGTGCATTTTGGCCTATATGATAAAGTTTACAGGGTCATTCCGAACATGAAGTTTCCAAGCTAAACTAAAAGTTACATGTTTTATGTAACCGAGTCAATTGCCCACACTAAACTGTACAAAGTCTGATACGCTGACCAGGTTTTTTATTAATTGGAGTGGTTTCCTCCAATACACTTTTTTGAGCTTTAACTCCAGAGTTTGGACCACAATTCCTACCCTTCTTCAACACTCAAAAACTGCCATATTTTTGTAGCGGTGTCATCTAATAGCTGCACATCAAATTTCAGACATTTGTTTTGTTCATCTCACCTGTAGCAACAATAAACATATCTATCAGCAGTTATTAAAAATATTTAAAACCAAAGAACACACTACTACTTTTTAAGGCGTAAGGATTATCTACCGTGGGTTTCAAGAGAGCTAAATATGTAGTGAGACCTTCACCTTTCCTACCGCGATAGATATAAACGGACGCTTTTTAAATACCAACATATAGTAAGAGTAAACACTGATCCTGAAAACATGTATTACTACTACATGGTCGGATCAATGGGGAAGAAAATCCATCACCTCTCACTAGCCATAAATCTGAGATTTTATGGAAATGTATTTTGTTGTCTTTAATCTAAACTTCTCCTAAACAATTATATATTTTATGATATATTACTTATGTACAGAAACGGTAACTTTCAGGTGCCTCCATTGAACTTCATGCAGCGTGTGAATTATTATTTTTATATGATTTTGAGTGAAACAGCATAATGTACCTCAAGGGAAATAAACACGAATTTCTAGGCTTTTGTGTTTATAGGCATATACACATGAGCATCTCTATGTTTTGTGAAGCACTAGTTCATCCAACCAGATGTGTCTTATTTAGTATTTGAATAACGAAATAATATGCCAATTATTTTTTAATTGTTTAAATTATCTAGCATTCCCTAATTAAGATATTTCACTTATACCATGCCAAACAGTTATTTCACTAAGTATCTCAAACTGAATTGGAATATGTGAGCATCAGTAAATCTTATTTGTCATGGAACAGGAATGAAAAATTACATATATATAATACTCATCACACGTGCCTGAGATATAGACGCGGTGTTCCATAACATATCCATCAATCAGAATGCGCTGACTCCTGACCAAAATATTAATTCTAACAATGTGCAGTATAAAGATGTATACACATACAAATTGTAGTATTCATCGCTTGCAACTAAAGATACCACGTCATCAAAATATGTTCATGCTGTTACACTGTTATAGTGTTGTTTTTCTTCTAAACTGATATGTCGTTTTTTTCGTTTTTTTTTTTTCGTTTTTTCCTATTATGTTGCTTGGGTGTGGGTGAGGGATTATATTTTATTGGAGGTGTACTTGTTTACCTGCCAAATAAAGCATTTCAGTTCCCTCTCATTGAGTTGCCGTCGTAAATATCAAACTATCAAGTTAATATTCTTAAACACATATTCTTAATACGTGAACATGAGTAATACGTATTTGGATCTAAAATAGTCGTACATGTGAATTGTGCATGATTTCCTTATAAAAATATATAGTAAACGAGATAAAATTGAATGAACAATTTAGGATAAATTTGAACAGAATAGGATAAAGAAGTAGTCAGTGTATTAAATGTACACACATATTAATAATTGCTTTTGTCTTTTTCAGGTTTGATAATTTACTTCTGCTATGGATACAGACATAGTTTAGAGAGACAAAGTGACGAACAAGAGGTCGTTCTGTATGAAATCACAGATGACACAGCATCTATTGCTAACGGTTCCTGAGGAGAGCCATACAATTTCAGCATCGGAAGACGAAAGGCGTAATACCAGATATGAAAAACAGAAGTTTTTACTAGATCATGAGATAATAAATGACATGCTCACAGATAATTATTCCCAGGGAAGCAATATCATTCATGCGCATTGTTTATTCTGGGAAGTAAGTAATAACTAGTCAGTTTAGTGTCGAAATGTGCCACAATGTGACTGTTTATTCACAAGAGTGTGAATGCCTTTTTATCGTTAAAATAATAGTCATGTAATATTGCATGGAACAGTGTAATATGATATAACAAATATTAATTTCCGGTAATTACATAACGAAAATGATATGGAATAATCGATTACTAAATATTATTATGCAATATTACGTAATCGAAGTTGTTACACGATTTGTCGTTAATTGGAAATAACTGTTTTGCTATTAAAACATTAATCGTGTTGATAGAATCTTATTGGTACATGTATTTTAATTAGCTATGGCGATTTTCGCCACTCTCATCAGACAATTTGACTTAGATCATTTCTATATCGAAACTTATTTAGCTAATATACAAAACATGCGTAACACACGTTTAGTGTCTGCGGGCAGTACAGAGTTATTTGATACAAAAGGTTAAACGTTACAAAAATAATAATAAAACGTCAGTTATTAGGATACGGAAAAACTGTTTAATATGGACGTAAAATGCTCGTTTTCATGAAAACTTCAATGGCAATATTGAGTTTAGAACTAAAAACGTCTCAATCGGACACGCGTAATTGTTTTCCAACACTTGAGCATTGAGAAAGGAAATAGTTCAATCGGATAATAAGTTACGTAGATGTAATTGGTCAGGTTTTTATCATGTTCGAAAAATTGCTCATATGCAGCTTAGATATGCCCTTTATGAAACCAAATAATGAAAATAAATTAAAATCGCAAGGCATTGTAATTTAATATTTTCACACATTACAACAAATGCAAATGTAATAACTTGAATATACGCATCATTGCAGTGTTTTAAATTTCTCATTTACTGGAAAACAACATTTTTATGTATCTATAATATAATTTGTATAGCATGCCATACAGTTAATATGAAACATGTTAACAAAGGCATCATAACTGAAATTGGAAAGTACACCGAGTGGTGGGCGGGATTACCACGACAGAACTATATCCTTTAAGTAACGCTGACAATGCAATGATTTCGAATGGCGATTTTGAAACCAACAAAGCCATATATTCTGGAGACGATCATTGTTAAATAGTAACGTGATAAATGGCATATGGAATGGAACTTATTTTGAATTGAATTGGGGTTTTATGGCGCACCAACACATGAAAAGGTTATATGGCGCCTGACAGGCATGAACATGCCAGGGAACCATATATATGTATTTTGGGTGTTCTGGCCCAAAGCTCTCGCTCTGCTCGAGTTTGGGCCAGAAACACCCAAAATACATATATATATAATAAATCACCATGAAATGGTGATTTTACTTGATTTATTAAAACTTTTTTAAAATATGGGTAGTGATGATTGTAAGTTTAAATGAAATGGTGATTTTACTTGATTTATTAAAACTTTTTTAAAATGGGGGTAGTGAAGATTGCAAGTTTATTTTTTTTATAAGTTATCAAAATTACAACATATTTTTTTGTAATAAAATATGGTTAAACATCAATACGTCTAAATTTTAAGCACTCAGCATTATAATCTTTAAATTTCCAATAACGTGTCATTATTCTGACTGAAACTCCACCACAATCAGCACAAATTTTATTTTTTGCTCTTGTGCCTTTTTTACATATTGAGCACGGCAATACATGACTTGTTTTTAATCTATACTTATGCAAACTGCAATAATTAGAATCTTTTGTAGTTTTATTTTTACACGGATCGTGTAATCCAATTTTAAGAAATTTGCAAACATTAATTTCCATTGTTTCTTTTTGATATATTTTTTTATATTAAATTAAAAAAAAATAAGTATATCAAAAAGAAATAATGAAGACTGAAGAGATCATAGAAAATTTAATACGCCTGTTTGATACAGGTGCAATAGATAAGCAAACACTATCTAACGGTATAAATGCATTAAAAGAAGTTCCAAAGGAAACTCCAAAAGAGGTTAAATCTCAAACATTAGAAAATTTACACAAGAGACGACGTGCTAAGAAACAACGTAAACGAGAAAAGCAGAAATATGATAAATTGCAAGATGAGCAAAATCAGAAATATGCTAAATCACGAGACAATGTTATAAATGAATTGAAAGAGCTTAATGATAGGAAATCTAAAGAAGAATTAAAACTGGTTGACAAACCAATGTATGGCTATTTTAAAGCATACGAAATATCTGCCGAGAAATACAAAGACCCTCAAAAACTATTTCGTGATAAAAAATCTATTATTACAAAACAAATAAGCAAAGAGCTGACAAAGAATGGAGTAAAGTTTCAATTAGGCCTCACTGTAAATTTATTCAAAGATGATGGTGATACCAAAAAATACACCACAGCAGTATTACATAGTGAACAAAATGCAATTTTAACCTCTGAAAAAATAGATGAGTTTTACGATGAATCATCTGCAAATATACAAGAGAGCCTTGAAAGATTTACAAACACAGCATCTGGATTGGAGATTGATCACTGTGTTAAGCTTTATTTGAATTTTGCAAAGTATGAACCATTAAAAGGTTCTTCATATATTCCTCTACCTAAAGCAGTAGCTGATAAGAAAGCAATTATAAATGTGAAAAACAATGATGATAAATGTTTATTCCATGCAATAAATTCTGCTTTAAATCCAGCTGCAGATCATACATACAGATTATCAAAGTATCCTAGTATAGAGTTTTTGAAGAAAGATAACATTGACTTTCCCACTCCAATTTCTCAAATAACCAAAGTAGAAAAACAAAATAATCTTGCTATTAATGTTTATGGATATACCGTAACAGGAAAAAATAAAAAGGTATCTGTTTTTCCATATAAAATATCAGAACAACCAAAAGATATTGAACGAATTAATTTGATCTTAATATCTGAAGACACTGAGGTTGAATCAGAAAACGAAGACGATCCAAATAATGAAGAAGGAATTATAGATGACAACTATAACCCTGATGATTATTCCAAAGAACCAAAAACATTAACAACAAAATATCACTATTGCTGGATTAAAAATTTAAATAGATTACTTTACGATCAAAACAAACATCATGGTAAAACTTACTTCTGCGATCGTTGCCTTCACGGCTATTCTGGACAAGGACTACTTACAAAACACAAAGAAGACTGTGATGGTATTAACAAAAATTCTTGCAGAATAGAAATGCCAAAAGAAGGTAAAAATACTGTAAAATTTAAAAATCATCAAAATCAGATGCCTGTGCCTTATGCAATATATGCTGATTTTGAGAGTATAATCAAACCACAATCAACTAAATTTGGGAAAAAATCTGAAATCACAAGTGTGCACGAAGCTTGTGGATTTGGATATCAAGTTGTCAGATATGATGGTAAAACAGAAGAACCTGTTATTTACAGAGGTGAAGATACTGTTGAAAAGTTTTTAAATCATTTGGAATGTGAAAAGAGCAAGATCAATAATATATTTGCTCACCCGAAACCATTAATCATGACACAGCAGAATGAAATAGATTATGAAAAAGCAACACACTGTTGGATATGCGAGAATGAAATAGGTAGGAAATGTGGCAAAAACTGTAAAGTAAGAGACCACTGTCATTTTACAGGAGAATACAGAGGTGCAGCACATAAAAACTGCAACCTAAAGCTGAAAATAAAACCAAACAAAACACCTATACCTGTTATATTTCACAACCTTAAAGGATATGATAGTCATCTTATAATGCAAAAAATACATAAAATGACAGGTAATATTACATGCATTCCGAACAACGCTGAAAAGTATATTTCATTTAGTGCCGGACAACTTAGATTCTTGGATAGCTTTCAGTTTATGGCTTCGTCTTTGGAAAAATTGGTTAAAGCAACAGACAAATCTGATTTTAAAATTACCAAAAATCAGTTTGGAGAACAAACAGATTTACTTTTACGAAAAGGTGTTTATCCATACGAATATATGGACAGTATGGAAAGATTTAAGGAAACGCAATTACCGCCTATAGAAAAGTTTTACAGAAGTCTCTTAGAAGAAAGTATAAGTCCTGAAGATTACGAATACGCTCAAAAAATATGGAAAGAGTTTAACTGTAAAACTCTTGGAGACTATCATGATTTATATCTAAAAACTGATGTAACTTTACTAGCAGATGTGTTTCAAACTTTTAGAAAAACATGTATGAGTGCATACAAACTTGATCCTTTGCATTATTATACAGCACCAGGATTATCTTGGGATGCTTTACTTAAACATTCAAAAATAGAATTGGAACTTTTGACAGACATTGACATGCACTTATTTATAGAAAAAGGTATGCGTGGTGGCATAAGTATGGTATCAAAACGATATGCCAAAGCAAACAATCCACATGTGGCTGATTATAACCCTAACGAGGAAAACAACTTTTTAATGTATTATGATGCAAATAATCTTTATGGGTGGGCAATGAGTCAACCACTTCCATATTCTGGCTTTATTTGGAAAACCAAAAACAAGAGTGGGAGATTTTCTAAACCAAAACCTGGCAAAGGACAAATGCTTGAAGTTGATTTGGAATATCCAAAAGAACTTCATGAAGCTCACAATGACTATCCGCTTGCACCGGAAAGATTAGCAGTGAAAAAAGAATGGTTGTCTGAATACCAAACAGATCTGTTAGAAAATAATGGCATGATAAATACAGAACAACTAGTTCCCAATCTTAGGGACAAAGAAAAATATGTGATACATTACAAAAACCTGCAACTGTATTTATCTTTAGGCATGAAACTAAAGAAAGTACACAGAGTAATAGAATTCAATGAAAAGCCATGGATGGAATCATATATTCGTTTAAACACAGAACTTAGGAAAAAAGCTAAATCACAATTTGAAAAAGATTTTTACAAGCTTATGAACAACTCTGTGTTTGGCAAGACAATGGAAAATTTACGCAAGCGGACTGATATAAAACTAGTCAGGACTGACGGCTCTGAAAATGAAAAGATAAGAAAAATAATAGCCAAACCCAACTTTAACAGTCGTATAAAATTTTCAGATGAATTGTCAGCAATACATGTGAACAAAACAAAATGAACATTAAACAAACCAATTTATGTTGGGATGTCGGTATTGGATTTATCAAAGTATATGATGTATGATTGGTATTATAATACTTTGA
Organism: Cyrtodaria siliqua; assembly: GCA_037043455.1. NCBI lineage: Eukaryota > Metazoa > Mollusca > Bivalvia > Adapedonta > Hiatellidae > Cyrtodaria > Cyrtodaria siliqua. The sequence continues at coordinate 12,394 of JAWPHD010008420.1, forward strand.
AAAAAAGGTACGGAGATAACTGTACTTTATTATACACAGATACTGACAGCTTGCTTGTAGACATCAGAACAGATGACATGGCTGAAATGAAAGATGAGTATGACTTGAGTGATTATCCTCAAGATCACCCAATGCATGATGATACAAACAAAAAAGTATTGGGTAAAATGAAAGACGAATGTGCTGGTGTTGCTATAGCTGAGTATGTCGGATTAAGACCCAAGCTATATTCTATTTTGAGAGCGGATGAGCAGATTATTAAAAAAGCAAAGGGTGTAAAAACTTATGTAGTCAAAAAACAAATAAATTTTGAAAACTACAAGGATGCACTATTTAACAAGAAAAAATACACCCATGAGATGAATATGTTGCGATCAATAAAACATCAAATATACGGCATAACAGTAAACAAAGTTACATTATCACCATTTTACTCAAAAAGATACATCCGAGAAGATGGAATTACAACTGATGCTCATGGTTTCTTTAAAAACTTATGAATTTGGGTATCAGCAGGAACAATAAGTAATTCTTCTTTGACAAATCCTCTCTGCGGCGCTGGTAATTTCAAATAATAAACTCTTATACCTTGCGTCACCATATAACTTTTAATCTTGTGAATATCTACACTCCACATTGGATCAGTTGCTCTGCGTTTTCCACCTTCTTGTTCCCCGGGTTGATATAAATATCTTACACGTGCATTTATACAAATAGGATCATCTTTTAATATTTTTGTTTCAACAGGAGGGGGCTTTTTTGTCTCCGCATTTATGGCTTTAACAACTTCCGGTAATCTCTTTACCCATTCTCTATTACGTTTTTGTGAATCTATTTCCTTAGCATACTGATAGCCAAGCAATCTTTCAGCTAATGTTCTGTTAAATCTTTCCACTAAAGCTTGGTCTCTGTGTATTTCTGTTCTGCCCCGTCTGATATTTACTTTGTGTTTTGACATCAACTGTGATACTGCACCCATAAATTCTCTGCCTGGATCCACTTGTAATAACTTTGGATATTTTAGATGTCGACTGTATATTTTTTCAAATGCTTTAGCAACTTCTTTACTATCCTTGGAAGTCAGTGGCTCTGCTTCTTTATATCTACTTGCAATATCAACCACAGTCAATGCATATTTATATGTCTTGCGTCCACGGCCAATTCCAAAAGTATCATGCGGCAGAAATAACAAATCGGCCTGATGCACTCCATTCTTAGCAGAAACATCAAACCTAGGTCTAACTATTTTCTTCGGTGCAGGTAAATAAATCTGCCACACAGCTTGTTTCTTTAAAAATTCTAATGCCTTTTTTTTACTAACACCAGCCTCTTTTGCTAATTTTTTAACTGCTGTGTAACCTCTCCAAAATCCTTTTGGGCTGTAATAAATCTTTTCCATTTTTTTCTATTAAAGATTAAACTTTATATAACTATAAAGAAAAAATGGAAATCACAACTGCACAATTTGATGAACTGCTTGAAGAGCAAAATCAAAATAGCACAAAGAAATGGACAGATTTGGAACTAAATAAAATATACACTATTACAGATACGAAAATAATAGAAACTGAATATGGTCCATCCATGGTATTGACATTATTAGACAACGGTGAAGTATGGGCACCTGGTCATCTCAAAGATAAAATAGAGAAGAGTGCTAAACCACCATATTATATGCGACCACTTGGATTGAAGCCATGTAAAAACAACAAAAAAAATAGGTATCATGCATATGACTTAGTCTTTCCAAAGGTTATTTCAAAGTAAACATATTTAGTTATTCCAAATTTAAAAAGTCCAAAGTAATTATAGTTTTAAACTTTTTTTTTATGAAATCAATTTATACGCCACAAATCCAGTTGCAGCCATGCCCACCACAATAAACGTAATTTCTCTATTCTGTTGATCCGGAGATGGTGTATAAAAATCACTCAACTTGGGCTCCGGTTCCAAAAGTAAATGTTTGCCAGTTGTATAATAATACTGTTTCATAGCTTGGTCTACATCATCAAAAGTCTGCTCTGCATGATGTTCTTTTTGTAGTTGTTTATTAATAAAATCTAATCTCTCTGTTCTTTTTTTATTCCACTCTACTTGTGCTGCGTTTAATTGTTCTACGGCTTTGTCATGTCTTTGTCTTTCCTCATCTGAATGACTTCCCATTTTTGAAAAGAAATAATTTGAACCAGTAAACGCTAATGCATTTGTTAATGCGCCACCTATCATCATTGCTACTGCACTTGCCATTTTTTATATATACATATATTTTTTTTAAAATTATTTCATAATATCCGCAGGAATAATACCTTGCCTAATCAACATATCCTTTGTAGACATTGCTAACATTATATTCCCAGACAGCGTCACAACATCTGTCATATTAAAATCTACTTTAGTGACTGGTCTTTTTAGTATTTTTCTGTTAATCTCAGAAAATCCAACAGTTAGAAGTGTTTCCACTCCAGCATGATACATCATATTTACAATTTGTTTTCCGTCAATACTAGCTGCCATTTTTTTTATATGATTATTTTTTTAAAATAAATTATTAAAAATCAAACGGGTCTTTTGGTGCAACATGAACAGGTTGCACAGCTACAGGTTGCGTAGCAGATTTCTTGTTATAAATATACAAACCCAACCCAGCAACGCCTAATAAAACCAGACACGGTGGAATATAATTTTTGTATACGTTTACTTTGATTTTTTCTGGTTCTTCTTCACCTATTGTTATTTTTGTTATTTCATTTGCAGCATCTTGCTTTGCAGCATTTTGATTTGTAACATCCTGAAGCAAACGCTTTGCCTTTCTTGCCGCTGCTCCTTTTTTTCCAGCTTCTATTCTTTTTGGATTTTTTACTTTTTGTTGTTCAACAGGTTGTGTAACAACAGGTATAACTTCACTCTCTTGGTTCTCCATTTATATTATCTATAATTTTATTTTTATTAAAATCAATATGTCTAACAGTTGTCAGTATTGCTGTAAATGGTGCTAAGCACATTCCATACCTGTAATACAACTCACAACAAGCGCTTGTCAAAGCATGATTAATAAATGGGTCTTCCTCCAAATCTTCTGTCAGCTTTGGTGGATTGGTTACATTAAAATATTTTGATACTCCCATCACATACAAGTTAATAAAAGAATTGCCTAAAGTTTTAGTCATGCTTGCCCCAAGCCTTGCTTCATATCTGCAGTAAAGTTTGTTAATTTCATCTGGTGGCATACCATCTATGTTTGTGAGTTGTATGTCCTTACCCAAATATTGACGACTACCACCGCCAGCCACTATGGCTGATAATCTTTCTTTTTTTGTTTCTTGTTGCTTTGATTCATCTGGTTCCGTCTGTTCCGATATATTTTGTAATAGTTCTTCCGCATTCATTTTTATATTATTAATCTTATTTTTTATCTTGAAATAAATATAAAATACAAAACAACTAGCAGCGATATTCATGCAACTAGTAATTGTTAGTATTGTTAATAGCATTGTTATTAACATTGCTATTTTTTTTATTAGCATTGTTAATTTGCTAATAGCATTGCTATTAACATTGCTACTTTGCTATGAGCAATGCTATTAGCATTACTATATTTTCTGATATTTTCATTATATTTTCATGTCAGTATTGCTATTAGCATTGCTGTTAGTATTACTATTAGCAACAAAGCAATGCTATTAGAAAAAAAGAATTGCTGGTAGAAATTATTCAACCCAATAACCAGTTGGTTGGTCAGTTCTCAATATCAACTTGGAATATTTAGTCTTAGCTAAAGTTTTTTTTATTCTGGTTCTCTCCTCCAACGTTGGAATAACATCATTTTCTCTCAAACAATTTTCATAACTATCTCTGTCCTTGGTGTAAAACATACACAACCATTTTACTTGATCCCTCAAATCTTTCAATACAGAATTATATCTCTGTGAAATGACCCACACTGATTGTTTGGCGTGACGACCAGAGAATGCTAACTCTGATAACATATCTTTTTTCTTTGTTAATTCTTTTGTGGCTGAGCAATCGTCAATAATGTATAATGTGGGCTGGCCAGCATATTGTTTGAAAAAGAAACGCAACAGTTCTTGTAGCATTTCTTTACCATTGCTCACAGGATTGACAATTATTATTTTTTTATCTTTAGGGTTTTTCACATCTCCTATCCAGGATCTATTTTTATAAGCCTCGTTCCAATCTATGGTTGGACACAATATAATTATATGTTTAAAAACTCCAACATACTCTTGTTCAAGTATGTCAAGAACAAACTCTGTTTTACCACAGCCTGTCTGACCACAAATAATGGCACTGTGTGAATATTTAGGATATTTTTGTTGCAAACTAGTATCCTGCTTCTTTGAATCTTCCATCTTCAAAATTGATTTGCGCATCTTGTATTATATATATGTAAATATTTAAAGTTTGATCTGCATCTGCTTTTTTATTTATTAATATCGTTATGCCTTCACTGCCGTTTTCTATTCTTCTTCCACTGCCGTGTAATAAATTGTCATTACATGTTCTAAGGTCAAGCCACAAAGCATATGATTTTGTCAAATAAGTCTCAAGAGAAACATTGGTAAAGTTTAAATCCCTCGCTACTATTTCTGTCTCTTTGTTTCTTTTTGATGTTAAAGCAAAATATTTGTTGATTTCATCCCAGTGTTGATATGCCTTCATGCCTTGACTATACAACTGATTTGGTACTCCCTCTATTGTCATTTCAACTTTTTCAATCTTTGGGTTGTAATAGGTTTCTGTGTCTGTTCTTTCTGGGTCTTCAAACAGCATTAGAATACCTTTCATGCTCCGTGCTGGTACATTAATGTTGATGTTCCAAAGAGTATCAGATTTGTTTGCTATTATTTTTCTATGTCGCAAGATACGATCATACATAAATGACATCTTACCACTGATTTGCTGTCTTATTTGTCTGGCTAATTCAACATCACTAACCGTATCAAATTCCAAGCAGATATTTTTTATTACATAAGATGCATCAGCATCACTGCTTTTGATAACTTTGTTATAATCGTTAAACGTTAATTCATATTCTAACCTATCACCAAGCCCCGCTTGATAAAATGGCATATGACTTTCTAACATTTCAAAGTCCAGTGGAATACAAAATCTATTTCCATAAGCTGCTGCTATAGCTTCATCTTTAGTGTCTGAGGAAGCATCTCCCGCGCTAACTCTATGTTTTAACATGTTTGGTTTACCAATACCTTGGTAAGCTATGTTTTGTCGTTCGCTAGGGCTTTTCCATAAGTCTACATAACAATGATATATATCACTGTCATCTATTGACATGACTTCGTTGCCACTTATTCTTATTGTCATTTTTTTCACAATTGTTCTACCCAGATTTTGAAATAGAGTAGCGTTGGCGTCTGTTCTGCTTTTAAGTTCTATTTCAAAGGCAAGACGAGCAGTACTTGGAACTATCACATCATTAGTACTTAGGTTGGGAAATCTTACAAGCAGTTGCTGGTTTTGGTCTATTGTTGAGGGATTATTAGTTATTACTACACTTGTGCGGATGCCTTTGGCACCATGAGGTTCTCGTAGTTTTCTATGAGGGCTGAAATTGTTTCCGTAAGCCGACATTGTTTTATTTTTTAAATATATTTTTTAAAATTAAATAAAATAAACAATGGCTGAAGGAGGATTCGAATATGAGAATCCTACATACGATCCAGATGATTATGATGAATATTATGATGATGATTTACCAATGGTGCCTGATGAGCCGGTTCGAAGAAGTCTTCTTAATCAAAGCGACCATCTTGCTGACCTTCGAGGAGAGCTGTCAGAAATCACACTTGAAACATACAAGAAAAATCTTGTAAAATCCTTTTATAATGAAATAGGAAAACGATATAAGATGGCACCGGACAAAATGGATTATGACCAGTTTCAAGTATCAAAAGATGGTAAAACATTATACTGGATTGTTGGTGATAAAGGAATAAGAATAACTGCCAAGCAAGGCTCTTTTACATTTCTTGCTCTTGGTTCTTTGGCAAATGAATATAACAGGATTATTGGCTCTGGGGGAACAAGGGCGGTAAGACAGTTTTTAAATTTACCGGAGTATGACAGTAAAACAAAATTACCACGGGAAGCTCGACAAGCGTTGCAAGAGTTGAATAGCACAATAAACGATTTACCAGATAATGTGGATGCTATCCCATTACAAGATATTTCAAATATTATGCATAACATAGAGACATCAATGGATAACATAGAGACATCATTGTATGACTGGGATGTGACAGAGCGTCCTGATGTTTCAACACAAACAAATATAGACAAGCGTGAAATGGATGGAATAGTAAAAGCGATGACAACTGTCAAGGAAGAACTTACTAATAACATGGCAAAACTCACACAACTTGATAAAGACATAACAAGAGAAAAACAAAAGTTAGAACAAGCTAAGACTGATAATGATGAATTCCAGATAAAAAGAATTAGCGATCGCATCAAAGACCTGGAAAATGAAAGAGGTGCAAGAATGGATGTCATCAATGAAAACAGAGAAGCTTTTCGTAACCAAGTAAGCAGGATAAAAGAAACAATAAACAAAATGTTAAACGAGGATACAACACTTGGTGAGAGGATCAAAACCTTGTTTAAGGAGCAAAGTATTACTATTGTTAGTATTTTAACTGCATTTGGTATGATTCTTGGGGTGATAATTAATTCTATTATTCCCACATCAAGTGCTGCTCCAACTCCAACTCCAACCCCAAAGCCTGATCCATCAAGTGTAAAAGACTGGATAAAAAAACAACTACTTAATCTTGGTAAACTTCTTGCCAACCTAGCTGGTAAAGCTGCTGCAGCACTTCCAGGAGTTATTGGTGCAATAGTATCATGGCTTTTATCTGCAACAGGTAATGTTATTAATTGGCTTGGTAACAATCTATGGGCTTTGCTTGTGTTTGTTTCCGGGTTGTTATATGTGGCAGCCAAAGAGTGGTTCAGTAAATCTCGTAAATAAGTAATGCAGCAAGACCTATTACTATGGTACCAACAATTATAGTTGTTTTGTTATCTTCGTGTTCAATCGCTATTTTTTGTATTTCTGGTGGGTTATGTTCCACAGTTTTGTGTATTGATTTATCAGAATGTTCCGGTAAAAATTTCTTTGTCGTGGTGCCTTGAAAAGGTTGAATATTTTTTGGTGGCACTGGTTTTACATTTACATCATTATTCAATCCTAATGCTTGTGCATCGGTTGCTATTACAATTTCATTATTGTAGTCTTGTATTATACCAATTTTTAATTCCATGTCACTCGGAGACATGTACAATCCACTTCCATATACAAAATTTACTTTACTTCTTGCATATTTTAAGGTGTTTTCATATCTTGAAATTTGACTGGGCAAGTCGATGGGGCTATTTATTGCGTCCTCTACATTTGCCAGAAATTGTTTTTGTGCATCAAATGCCGTTCCAGTTCCAAGTATATCAGTTCTTGTTTGTGATTGTGAACCAAGAATTGCCCAGCAGTATGTTCTTATGCTGTCATTGATTCTTTCTACTCCAGCTCTTGTAAATCCCACAGAACAATCTAGTATAAAAGTAGACCAACTATTGTCAGCCTCAAATCCTTGTGCAATGTAATCAATGTGATATGTTTTATCACTCTCATAGACTGTAAAACTCATCGTTTTGTTGTTGTATACAGTATTTACCAAAGGATGATAACCAATATGTGTCCAGTAATTGTAAATTGTTCCTAGACCATTATTATAGCTTAAGTTTGTTTCTGTCTCCAGTCTGAATTTAAGTCAACGTTAAACTCCTTGCATATTCTCTCGTATGCGTTTCGGTTATATGTGTTATTAAAAGCATTCCAATTTGAGTCTTGCGGTAATGCTACACTCATCTCAAATAATATTCTTCTGACTTGGTAGTAGACATGAAATCGAAATAACGAACCAACCAAAGTATCAGCTTTTAAATGGTTGTTAAAATCAATACCACATCCAGTTGTCGCACACCAAATAGCAAAGTTTAACTGATTCTGCCAAAATAACATCCAATCTGTTCCCCAGCGTTGGACTATAGCATCTGATTTGACGTATGGGAGTTTGTATTTTTCAAAGACATTGGGGAATGATGCTTTAAAGCCTTTACCGTCTGATGTAATAACTATGTTTTGATTTATTATATCTATCACTTTCTTGCTGAAAGTATTTAAATAGTGAGCATCTGGGTTATATTTGAATTCTTCAGAAATCATTTTTATTTGTGTTTTTATATTTATATATTAAAAAAATGTTTCATACAATTTCAAACATAGACAACTCTATTAATTTACAACAGTATATCGATAATAGAGATGGAACTAAGCGCGTCGGATTAAAAAGTTTTACATACACTATCGGTTGGTATAATATTATTAATGAAACCATAAAGACAAGAAACCCAGATAAAATATATCATTTCCCGGGTGGACTTTTTAACTTTCAGGACTTGGTAGAAAGGTTTAAAAAGCTAAATGAAAAGATTATTCTGGACAATATTGTCCAAGCTGGCCTCGTAATTATACATACGCCAATAGAAACACGAGTGTCAAGCGGTCTTTCAAAAATGCTGGGATACAAGGACAGAAAATGGTTAACAGGTACTAATATAGGAAATTACCCAATGGATTTAGCTCCTTACAAACAGCTATATGTTCATCTGAAACAAGTTAATACGAGTAGTAATTATTTCAATGGTGCACCAAGCACTATTATAGGTGTTGTGCCTGTAGTAAATAAGAAGTTCGGAGATATAGTATATACAAGTTTTTATCCTGAATATCACTGTCTTATGAATGGGGCAATTTCTGAATTCACAATAGAAGTCAGAGATGAGTATGGTAACAAGATATTTAATAGCGGTTTGCCTATGAGTTGTGTTTTAGAAATTATTTAAAAAATATATTTTTATAAAAAAAAACAATGAGTATATTTGGACCACCAAGCACTAAAAAAACAGAAGACTTAGAGGCTTTGATAAATGATGTTCAAAATTTATATAGACGAATTGTGCCTTTTGTTAGCCAGTTTATTCATTTAAAAAATAGAGTTGATAATCTTAAATATGGAATTATAACAATATTTGCAGAGGCTAAGGGCCCACTTGTGTCAAACAGAATACTCTCATTTGGTAATGGTGGAGCAGAAAAAATGTGGGGCATGTAATGACACGCCGTGGACGGATTATGGGAATAGGTTTAGCATGTGACCGATTAATTGGTGACGTAACTGTAATAGTTTCTGTCAATGGTGTTGAACAACCAAATTATGGCATAACGCTTAACATCATCCCACGCAATCATGATAACTTTGATAAACCTTTAGAGATTGGTGCTGGTTCTGTTGTTAACTCTGTATGCAAGGTTGCTAACGCTACCGCTGTAAATACGGTGGCATCATTATTAATTGAATTAATTTAATTTTTTATTTATTAATAAAAAATGAAGCAACCGACAGCACCAAGTTTATATCCTGATTTGTCAGTGGAAAATTCAGTGGAAAACGGACAAAATTATAGATTACAAAAGATTTCAGAAATTGAAAAAAAGTTAATTACAGAACGAGATATACGTCAGTCACTTTATAAAAAATATAAACGTGGTATTAATATTACAGATGGAATTGACACTACCTTAATATCAGCAGGTGTTATTATGGCTGGGATTGGATTTGTTATTCCAGTTTTATTACCTTTAGAAATAGCAGCAATAGTATGTGGAGCTACAGGTGTTTGTGTTAATTTTATCAGACGGAAGCTTAATGCAAAAGCTCAAAAACATCATGAAATAAAAACTTTGGCAGAGGTTAAGTTGAATAGCATAAAGCAGTTAATATCAAAAGCGTTAAATGATGCACAAATATCTGATCAAGAGTTCAAGTTGATTTTGGATGAGTTAGATAAATATTATAGTTTAAAAGAAAACACTAAACAAAAAAAGGCTAAAATAAGTGAAGCTCAAAAAAAAGAACTAGTAGAGCAGGGAAGAAAGGAAGCAATGGTAACCTTACAAAAAAGTCTAAAAAGTGTGTAATAAATTGTTTTAGTAATGTGTATGAGTACGATCCACCACCTTTGTATTCAAGGTCAGAAAATTGTTAATTTGAATGTAATTTTGATAACAAATTAACAAATTTGTTTTGTATTAAATAAACATTTTATAATTTTGATAACTTATAAAAAAAAATAAACTTACAATCATCACTACCCCTATTTTAAAAAAGTTTTAATAAATCAAGTAAAATCACCATTTCATGGTGATTTATTATATATATATGTATTTTGGGTGTTTCTGGCCCAAAGCTCTCTTCTGGCCCAAACTCGAGCAGAGCGAGAGCTTTGGGCCAGACCACCCAAAATACATATATATGAACCTTTTTTTGAAACAAATACTGGAAGGTATTGAAAAGTGCGATATAACTGTATATATACTGAGCATAAAAAGACACTCTCCTCCACGTTTACGTTTTACGTTTCCGCCGTAACGCGCAATAAGTACGTGGGGCAGATTACGCGATTCGTGCTGAATTCATATCCAATCACCAAATCGACACACTCCAAGATCGGGATTTACAGCACGAATGGCGTAATCTGCCCCACGCACATATTGCGCCTTATGTCGCGTCAATGCGCCGCACAATTATGGCCTGCATCATGCAAATGGTGGTCACACACGTTATTACGTTTATGTGATCCAGCTGGCAAATGTTTAGTTAACTTGAATCTTATACTTTAAATCTTACTAACCGAGACCGTTAATACTTTAGACCCCTCACAACTTTGCTAGCGTGCCACACCAAAACATTATATTGCCGCATAATTGTAACAACTGAATTTTGTCCACAGATAAACGAAATTAATGTTCTGTATAGGTTTTGTACTGAAAACGGTGGCTGTCGTTAGTAATTTAACTTAAACATGGAGGAAAGTTTCTTTTTTTGCTCAGTATAGCTCAATGATCGTCAGTACTACAAAATGTCACAGCCTATGCCGAATATACCTGGGTAGCATGCTAGTATAACAATTGCATAAATAATGTTATAGGTGAGCGTTAATTATGTTTTACACATATTTGCATTAGATGCATGAATACATGATAAGAAAGTGTGTAGTGTTATGATGAACTGTCAATTTTATATTGTACATGCCTATAATCCAATTTAACCTGATCACATCGTTAAACATCTTTTAAGTTCATAATTAAAGCGTACCATGTACTTTGATTAAAATTAATGGTGGGTAGATACTGAACTCATCATTATGAACAGTGGTGTAGAGATACTCAAACCGACAGCTGAAATTTGTAATACGATGAAATTATTTCAAATGATCATATTATGTAATAGAAATGTACAATGTCGCAAATCAGTAGCATGCTTTATATACTCTGTAAAGAGCCTTAACATGCTTTGAGCAATTGACAACATGTTTACATGTTTAATAACAACAACGTGTGGATAATAACGACCACATGAGCATAATATCGATATTATGTCTACGTATAATAACGACCAATCATGTGTGTATAAAATGACCACATGTAAATAATATCGACATCCTGTCTACGTAATACTGACCACTCATTTGTGTATAAAAACGACCACATGTGTATACTATCGACATAGTGTCTATGTATAATAACAACCACTCATGTGAGTATAAAAACGACCTCATGTGTATAATAAAGACCTCATGTGTATAACGACCATAAATCGAAGAACTACTTGCCTTCAGCATGTTTTCGACTATGTTTGTTATATGAAGGAAGACAATTATCTCATAAACAAAAATGTTTCACTTCTTTATTTCAATGTTTATTTCTAAATAGCGTAATACATCTTTGTCATTTCATCAAAGCAAGAGCTCTATGTCAGACAGAAATCAACAGTTAAATTATAAGTGTAAAGGTTATATCTCTGCGTGCTCATTACATCATAGAATAAATATACATTACAATATTTCTTATATGTTGGCTTACTAATAAACAGATGTTCTCATGCAACATAGATGTAAATGTAATATATTGGCGTACTCAATACATTATAGGTACAAATGTTATTTGTACACCACATATAACGGAATTGCATCATAGGTGTATCGGCTAGGTATAGCATTACTCAATACATAAGAGGTATAAAGGTTACATATCGGAGGCTCAATGCATCAACGTGTATAAATTATGTTCATTCAATTCGGTGGTGTAGTGTTTGTATTCAAAGATATAGTGGAATAATGCGTCTTATTTTTAACACATTATTTCAAATATCTATTCGTCCTTGTTAAGATATTCCTTAGCTTAGACAATACCAGAATTACAAGAACCACATTAAGACCCTGTTGAAGGCAAGCAGCTTTAAGATTGGTATACTTTTAATAACGTAGGTAAAGGAAGTTTAATATTGCTGTTTACAATAGTGTATTATTTGAAATTTTACATATTTTTATATCAGTAATTAGTGATTTATTTCATTATTGGCTTTAGATACGATGTATCAGAACTGTCGAGGTAGGTATATATACATTTTAAAAACAATCGTTAATAGTAGATATAACAATGGAGCAGGAAAAGTAGCATTCAATGACGACAGTCAACCACAAACATACACAGAAACAAAGAACAACTTTAAAGATGAATGAAAAACAAAATAAAACAACACAAACACAAAATGGTTGAAAATAGGCTACAGGCTTTGAACGGTCAGTGGCAATACAGGTTTGATGAATGTTAAGTTATTTTATTGGTACTTCGCTCGTTACATACGAACTTCTTCTCTGCATTGTTAGAATACAAACACAATTTTTGAAATATTGTTTAATACTGAAAGATATTTCTCGCGCAATAGCATATGTACAATAAATCTAACGTATTATATCAATAATTACAGTTCGCATCATTTTATTCCAGTATGAAATACAGTCTATGATTATGCCAAAGTTTAGAATGTTTTCTAATACATATAGAATACGCTAATGCCCCCACCCCATAAACGACCGAATGCAGTCTGAAAAGTACATGACGTCAAAAGCAACCAACGATGCAATTTTGTAACGTATTAATTGTTTGTTTTGTTTGTTTGTATAACGTTTTACGTCATTTACAACGCACGTAAGGTTTTATGTGCCGGTCGTTTTTGTGTGGTGGAGGCAGACCACCCACTTTACCTGGGCAGAACCAGTATTGTGCACCTCCCGCCATCCGTAAGAATCGACACTTCCTCACTTACAAGTCGAGCTCCCAGTGGGATTCGAACCCGCAGCGGTGAGAGGCGAAGGTTTACAACGCAATGTCGTGTACCATTCGGACACGGAGACGCATTATGAATGAATTATGAATAGGCGATTAAAACAACTAGCCGAATTATAGTCAATTCAGGTGTAAAGTATACGATCGATTGTTACCGCGTCAACTAATGTAACAATGAGCTTTAAGTAGTAATGTTAATTGCATAGTATAATCCACTTTAATCCTATCGTGAATAAGTAATAAATACTGATAAAGGTGATCCTTTGAGAGCAACAAACACAATTAAGAGAATAAAGCAGCAGACTCGGTTTTATTTAGTCTGTTCATGAGAAGTAATGACAGAAACAACACTTCTCACGCCCCCTAGCACCGGCTTAAGCGGTATTCTACTTCAAAGCCACCTATATTGAGCTCGTTGGTCCCAAAGGACCAGTAAAAAATAACACTACAGTAAGGCTGTTTCCTTTTTCTCATTCATCTGTAAATGCTCGTAATGTGTTAATGTGTGTATCTAACATGGTTTATTAAAATACTCAATGATGATTTGTTATTGGAGTGGACTAAGAAAAGCGATATAAACCTCTGACGTCGTGTACGTCAACCGTTGAGACGTCACTTTAAACGTCCGATGCAAAGCAACAACGCAATGAAATGCGTTATTTCAAGCGATGCTACGTTCCAACAAAACATGTAAATATGACGAAGCTGTATATTCTTCTCATTTGATGTTGAGAGATAGCCATACAATGTAAGTTGTGAGAATTTGTTTCTATTGTGTACACTCTCTAGACAAAATTTGTTTCATGATACATCATAATCCATGTTAGATATAAAATATAATATTTCCGGCCATCTGTCAACATTATCGGTAAAACACACCATCATTGTTGCTCCAAAACATTGGTTCGATGATTTTTTGTTCAGTTTGTAAAAATTAAAAAGTGATCAGTCTGATAGGTTCAATTTGTTGTGAGGCTTCTCAGGTCAGAAAAGGTAATAAATCCTTAACGAGAGGCAAATACGTATCAAATAGGGTTTTATGTTGAACCGCACAGTAGCAATATTTAAAATACAAAGTTGTGTCGCCTCTGACCTCTACCTAGATATATGTAATGGGAGAAAATGTATGACTGATTTTCAGAGCAAGATCCACACGAATGTCAAGGTCAGTTTATTTTTATTTTTTTTAAATGTGCACCTGTGTTATTGAAATGCTGATGTTTTGTGATTACAAATATATAAAAAGTTGACTTGAGTGTTAAGTCAGATTGAATGAATGAATGGTGTTTTACGGCACGTCGACACATCAATAGGTCATATTGTGCGCAAAAACTGACGAAAGATGAAGAAATGAAGGATTAATTAAAAATTAATGTAAATATATCAAGATAAAACTATTAAAAAATAAGAGATGATATGGTAGTAATATAAACTATATATGTAAATCAACAAATGCCCGAAAACGGGTATATAAAAAAGTAATTATATACAAGAACATATCATATTGACTTATATAGTCTGACTTCCCTAAGGAAATCTAAAACTAGACTAAAATCTATAGTATTAAATAACTCGGTCATAGTATTAACATTGTAGTACCTTTGACGCATAGGATCAAAGTCTACACATTCCAACAATTTGTGTTTGACCGTTAACGGTGCAAAGCAGGGTATACATTCTGGTAATGGCTCACCTTGTAATAGATATGAATGAGTATAACGTGTATGCCCTATTCTGCACCGGGCTAGGACAACTTCCTCTCGACGAATGGGTCTACTAGAAGAGTTTCATTCTCCGAGTAACGGTTTAATTGAATGGAGTTTATTGTTAACTGACAAATCCCAAGCGGTTTGCCAAGAGTTACGAATATATGTGTTAATACAACTTTTAAAATCAGTATAAGGTAATTTGGTATTCGATATATGCAAATATAATGCTGCCTTGGCAGCACTATCAGCTCTATCATTACCACGTATTCCTACATGGCTAGCCAGCAGAAAATAATAAAATTATCAATTATAAGAGAATTGTACTTTTCTAAAAGTTGAAGCACAACTGGATTATCATGTTTCATATTACCCAGTGCTTGAAGAGATGAAAGGGAATCAGAAAAAATTACAAAATGGTCACCATCAGATTCTTGAATATAATTTAAGGCAAGTTCAATTGCCTTAAGTTCAGCTGAAAAGATAGAGGCCTTGTCAGGCAGGCGGCTCTTTATGCTGTGTTTGTGAACAACAGCTGCTGCAGCTACCTTATCTCCATCTTTAGAGCCATCTGTGTATATATGTTGAAAGTTACTGTATTTCTCGATTTAATTTCATTAAATTTGCTTTGAAAGACAGTAGGGTCTGTACTGGATTTGTTACTATTACAAAGGTCGAAAATAATTGTTGGTGTTTCCAATGTCCACGATGGAATTTGTGGTACTTTGTACTTGGCAATCAAATTTACAAACACTATAACAAAGGAGAAGTACAAAACATGGGAAAAGGACTGCATACGATTTAACACATCAATTAACCTCTCCGTATCTGGATGACATATTGAACATTGACAACCCTTTCTTTCCAACTATGGTTAATAATATTTATCCTAAAGAACTTCAGCTTAACAGAGCTAATATATCTGATAATACCGCTTATTTTCTTGATTTAGATCTCTCGATTGAAAATGGTGAAATAGTTAGCAAATCTATGACAAGAGAGATGATTTTAATTTTGACATTGTTAATTATCCCCACGTGGATTGGGATGTTCCCCGAGCAACTTCTTATGGGGTGTATGTGTCTCAACTTATTCGTTTTTCTAGAGATTATACTCGAGTTGAGGACTTTAATATTCGTAATCTTTGTATAACTAAAAAGCTACTCAATCAGGGTTACCGTTACCATAAATTTCGTAAGACTTTTGCAAAATGTTATCATCGTAACCTGATCTTCTTTACAAATATAAAAGTAATTGAAGGACTCTTCTGCGACAAGGACTATCACAACCTGACTACTTGATTTATAAACTTCGTAAGATTCTTGGTCATGATCACTTTCATGCTATCTTTGTTAAACTTGTTAAAAAGTGTGTCAAAAGAGGTTATGACCCTATCATTTTGCAACGTACTGCATGCTTAGTGGGGGACCCTTTTACAGTTCGCCACTATGGTTTCCTCTTTAATTGTACGATGACCGGACAGGCTGTGGACGCCTACCTAAGCCCATTGGGACGGTGGCGTTTGATGTTTGTCTATGATATTTCTTGTTGTGCCCTTAGTGGTTTATTCTCTTGTTGCTCTGGCTTCTGCCAAGTCATTGAGTACATGTACCTTCATTGTGGCTTTCTAGGTAATTTCTTTTTTGTATTATATTTACACGAGCATATTTGTGTTTTACTTATATTGCCTATTGATGCTGCCGAGTTGGTTAGAGATTAGGTCATGGCGGGGTTTTATTTATTTACACTGTCCTGTTTTAATGGAAAGACAGTAGGGTAAGTGTGAGGTTTGGTGAACCCTAGAACCGGTTTAAACCCCCAGTGGCCTACTTTGCCACTGACCGTTCTAAGACGATAGTCCTATTGTCAACCCTTTTATGTTTGTGATGTCGTTTGCATTTAATATTACTTTGCCTTCTTGTCTGTCTATTTGCGTGTTTGTTTCTGTGTTTTGAGGTTGACTGTCTTCCTTGACTGCTACTTTCCCTGTCCGATCTTTTTATATTTCTTTCTATAACAACTTCCTTAACCAAGCTTAAAATGTATGGTTTCTGTACTGCAAAATAAGGTTGGGCACTTCACTCTTAATAATTTGGCATACACTGGTTATACAAGAAATGTTCTACTGATAACAAAAGACATTCGTCCCCGCATTAGGAAAGACATGGAGTAAGCAGAAGTACAATTCCGGAAATAGATATATTTCTAAAGATGCAAGTGTCCGGACAGCTATATATTTACTAAATGTATTAGGATATATCCTCACAGATACTGTCAAGACTATCAGAATGTTTAAATTAGCAATACCAAGCATAACGTGTTGTCAATAATTAAGTACAATTACTTATAAATGATGATCATTAACGAGTGTATATTTAAACTTTTATTTCATAAAAGAAGTATCATAACTTATTAAACATGCTAAATATTAACATTCATTCAGAATATATTCGTAGTAAAGCTCCACAAAATACCCGTATTGCAAAGAATGTCACACGTATGTTGTATCGGTGTAGTATACATCACCTAGACCTTGATGTATCGGTGTAATATACATCGCCAGACCTTGAGCTGGCTATAGACCCCCACCACAGAGAGAATTTTATGGGGTATGATTTTCTGAAAGTTCATACAAAAACCTTCAAAATGAGACATGTGTGACATCTGAGCGTCGGGGCGTTTGTGTGTAACGAACAATTACGTTACCAAAACAATTCCAGAACACCTAATACATTTGAATATGAGTAAAACATGTGCATATGAACAAAAATACTACCTATATTTATGTTACTTATGAATTATTTAATTTAGACAGCCTTTTCAACATAATGCAAATATGAAAATATACTGTAGTTTACCAAAAAAACATAAATACAGTTAATAATAACTAGGTCGTTAGTTACCAAAAGTGGCCATCCTCACTCCGGGGAATTTTGAAAGATATATTTTTCTGAAAGGGTATGCGTTTGCAACAAATGAATTATGTTTGCCAAATGAAAGTGGGGATATAAGGGCATGACATCCGTTTGAAATACGTTACCATTATCATGTTTTGAAAATATAATACTCATAAATCTTTTATCTGCCAAAAAACGGTATGTATATTTTATATTGTTTATCAAACATGTATAAAACCAAAATCTAACAAAGAAAAAAAAAATCCAAAAGACAATGTAGATTACGTTACGTGACACTGACACGAAATTTATGTTACCATTTAAAGTTACTTGTCATACATATTGAATGTTTCCAGAAATAAAGGCTCTAGTTCTTTACTGAAAAAAGTGACTATTTTAATGATAAAATGTTATTCATTAAATGAATATATAAAATAATGAATAAGTAAATAAAATGTGTGTGTATATATAGATGATACGACATGTAAACTAAACACGAACATTACGTTACCATTTAAAGTTATATGTAATATTGGACGTTATAAGTATAAGTAAATAAATAAATATTATGTCTAAAAATCAAATAAATATATAATGAATAAATATTTTAAAATGGCTCATAAATTAGAAAAAAAAAGTAATTGCACAATGAACTACTGGGAGCTTATCCGTTATTAACAATGTTTGTTTACTAGTTATCGCATCTTCCCATACAATGTACATGTATCCTGCTTTTGAGACAAACCTCAAAGAATAATAATATTTTGTCCCCATCCAATGTAAGTCTTGCCTTATTCTGATTACTAGTATTTGGACAACACAATAGTAATAATACTAACTCTTATCAAAGACAGACACAATGGAAAATGACCTTGACATGCATTTATCTTCACTCTAATGCATATGTCCAATGTTCTTTGAATATGACCATTGTAAATACGCAAGACACATTCCAGTATATTTAATGACACCCTGAGTCTTGACAAAACCCATCCTCGGGTCAAATGAAATTCTCCAAAACAGGAGAGTCAGTGTCCCTCTTCCACAAGTCATATAACTATTTAAAAACTATAAATCAACGTGCAAATGTTCAGGGTAACATCATTGGATTCAGTAGAAAGTATGCAGCATACCAGTAATACCATTGGTGCATTACAAGTCAATGTAGAGCAAAGCTGCTAGAGGCCACTCACCAGATGGCAAATATGGCATCAGAAGTTATTTCTTTGAGCAAAGAACTGCATCCATCCCAAACAAAGAATAATGAGAAAGACTTGAGAAGAGCCACAGAATCTATCATTGGTTCCACAAACCCAATTCCGAGTTGATATCAATAACTATGAGCTATACCTCCGATCGTCCGTATTTCAGCACAGGGAGATGTAGATGATGATCTATTACAGCATCAGGCTGAGAAGACCATGACGTATTTGTTAATGACTTGTTTATTGACACGCCGACCCGATCTATAACATACTATATTTGGTTAATTAGTTCTCTTATTAATCAGGTATAAGACAGATCTTAAGCTGAAGCTATCATATCTTCTAGGATAAGTACCATTGTCCCTTGCAACAGCTGATGGCAATTCAGTTAGAACTGACAAAGTCAAATGGCTCAACTGCTTAGAAGTAGCAGTTGGGCCAAATACACAGCGACCTACTGAATATGTGTATGACGGTAATGCAACACCTCACAGTCAGCCCTCAGTTCCTGGTACGTTTGACTATTTGGCAGAGATGGTGTTTGACATACTTACCAAAGCACCTTGAGTCGACAGACAGTTGCGTCGCTAGATATATCTTGTATTTGTGTGCAGGAGGCAAGGTGAAATTATAACTTGCCTGTTGTCAGGGTCGAAAACGAAGACATTGTGATTTTAAGAGTTACATGAGTATTCGCGACAATACGACACAATTCATTAATCGCATTTTCCGCTTGGAAAACGGACAGATATGCACCAATCCCCAAAGGTCATGTAACCTACTCTGTCTGGGAAAACATGTCCCGGGCTTACCATTGCAGATGACAAATTAGTCTTTGCTGATGTTCAGGAAGATCTGTTTCATCATAGGTGGAAGTAGGCATCAGAATGAATCAATCCTCACCAACATCAGAGACTATCGTTGTGCATTCTCCTGACATAGGCATACTACTTTCAAAATGTGTTTCAGTAATACAACCATAAGTCATGTTTTGCTTTGAGGTGATGAAAAAAAGGAGATGTTGAATGTGAAACAAATTGTAGAGGTTAAGGGATCTGATATTTGCTCTTTACTACCCACACTTCATTGCTTTACAAGCTGTGTTACAACCAGTGGCTTTGTATGTAGGGAGAGGCAATGCTTTCCCATTGAAGATGATTAAAAAGCACAGAGTGTTTGTGTCCATTTGGATTGCTCGAACAGCACCATTAATGTTCGGATGATCTTCAAAAAAAGTACGAAGATCACGGAGAGGATGGTGTGCTGCCTATATGGCAAACCACTTTAAACGGATGTCAAATACGTTACCGCGAAAATACAAAGACCACAACTAGACCTTTTTTTCCGCCTTGTCAATTTTCTATAATCATGTATTTGAACTTGCACACTTTCAAGTGCTTTTGTAGCACGATACAGACCAACATTTACCAGACGCAGAAAAAAATGAGAGAAGATAAAGTAATAATGAGTGGGAAGATATGGCAGCCAACAAACTGATTGATATTGAGTTTGAAGAAAGTGATGACAATGTAAAGAGGAATTATGAGCTCAAATGATGTAATATATTTCCATGCAACTGCATGCTATCTTCTAGAGCTATAGGTTTATATTTGTTAGTAACGTATTTAAATTTCAATTCATTTTGTGAATATGTTGAAATCGCTTTATTTGTTACATTTGATTAATATATGAATACATTAGCAGTTAAAATTATGCATATAATTTTACTATTTTTCTTTGAATTTGGTAACGTAAAAAATACGGAAGAGTTGTGTAAATTATATACAAACTTCATTTCAAACAATGTATAAAGGAAAATAAAGACATATATCCATGTTTTTATTTGATACTTAGATATGGTATTTAAATAATATGATGCCAACGTAACTGGTAACGTACGTAACGTACGTAACGTTTAATACATGAGTTAACACATATTAGCTTGATATAATTTCATATATGTTCCAACATTGTTGTTACCATCGATGATGTTTAGAGGAATATTGTATAATTTGACATCCTTATAAGCTAATTGGCCGAATTTTCTAGATTTCTAGATTTCTAGTAACACACGGAAAATTAGTATTAATTATTGTAAACAATACACAATGTAACGGACAATACAAGATCCAAACATTGTTCACATCATGGATACGAATGTCTGCTATAACTAAGATGTTCGGAAAAAAATCGGATATAAAATACTTATTTTCTTAATTTGTTAATCCAAACACCTTCATTCAACAAGGTAACGTAAATTACGGTAACGTAGGCTTCATTGTAGCAGGTATCAAAGGTATAAACATTAAGTGAAACGAAATTTTATAGTTTAAAAAGAATAAATAATGTTCAAAATTCGTTGTTACAATCCATTATGTCTTAGGGAATGTTGCAATAAAACTTTATTAGTGTATTGGATGATTTGTTCTAATTTCTTTTAGCATGCGGAAAATAGAAAATGATTTAAAAACACACAATGTAACGGACATTACAAGAACCAATCATTATTAACAGCATGTGAACGTATGTCTGTTGTATCTGTAAGGTTTGGAATAATTTTCAGATGTAACATCATTAATGTTCTTAATGTCTTAAGTTCATAAACTTAATAAAACAAGGTAACGTAAATTACGGTAACGTAAGCTTAGTAATGCAGGTATGCAAGGTATAACAAGTATAACAAGTAAGTAAAATCAACTTTTGTATTATAATAGGCATGAATAATGAAGACAATTTAATATACAAACCCTTTCTTCCATACATGTTTAGTCTTCAAAATGCAGTAAAATTAATTATTATATTTTAGGTAACGTATTCTACATCCAGTAACAAGATAAAGCCCCAGTCGCCAGATGGCACACATGTTCCAAAATGTTTTACACATAATGGGCTTTCAGTAAAATAGGGTGTACAAAATTCACCCTTTGTGGGGGTTTCTCGTACAAGCTTAAAGCCTATAATAGTAGAAAAACTACTAAAACAGATACAAGCGGAGGATAATGCATGGCGCCAAGAGATGCAGTCTGCTCGCTCCCGGATAGTGCCATATATAATGCGATCCGTCATCCTTCATCTCATTTCACTACGAGATCGCTACATAATAGTAAAGGTAGTATTTATCTCACAACTCGTTTCATATATGCAGGATGAAAATAGCAAACAGGTTATCATCAATCAATGTGTTGACTAAAATAGCGCATTTACGCAACACGGAAATATTTTCAAACTGATAAGTCGATCAACGTACATTTTCGTTATCTAATGTTTTGTAAATAATTGACGTTAACAGAATCCTTTCAATAACATGATACTCCTTTAATTCGACATTAACTGACAGTTTAAATACCTAATTAGAATCAACTTCGACATGTCATTTATAATCCTTACGTTCAACTGCTTTAAAACCATTGAAGTCGACTTATTTGTGTCTGCATACCGAATGGAATATGTAATGTATTGCGTGATGAGAAATAGTATTAGTCAGGCATTGAGCAATAAAATCACTGAGTAATTGTGTAATCCGCATTTTTGAAACATAAGTTAGTAACATTGCTGACTTAAAACACGAGGGTTGCGTTGAGACGTATTCTACAATAATAATCGTGATTCGCTTTTCGGCGTTTTTTTTATAATCGCTGTAATATTTCCAGCATTTCTATACTCATTATAATTTATCCCTTGGAAGCATGACTGAATTGATTGCTAACACTGCCATTACGCTGCTAAAACTTCAATAAAGCAAAACAAGTATCGGACAAGTATCAAAAACACAGGCACACGAAAACAACAAAAACTAATTAAGAATTATAATACATTTGGGCGAGGCTGTATTTAAAAGATATACGACTTGATTTTGCCTTTAATGATGGAAAAGGTTACAAAGACCATTGTACGCCAGTTGTTTGAGTGCTAGTAGACCTGAAATAATTGACAGGACTGAGTTGAAAAACACAGTAATGCTAAGCCGTGGAATTATCTTGACAGATTCGAAATAATAATAAAGCCCAACCCTAAAAGGTTGTGCCGTGTACAAAGAGTAATCAAGCTTTTCGGATTTGCTATGAAGTTTGTGAAGCACTCATCTTCCTATTAGATAATATTTTCGTCAGGTATGGTACCACAGTTTATAGACACATTGTTGGTATTCCTATGGGTACGAACTGTGCACCACTGGTCGCAGATTTGTTTTTATTTTGCTATGAAAGGGATTTTATGTTGAGTCTGTCACCAGATACCCAGGCAGATGTTATTGAATATTTTAATGACACCTCTGGGTATCTGCATGACATACTGAACATTGACAAACCTTTCTTTCCAACTATGGTTGATAATATTTATCCTAAAGAACTTCAGCTTAATAAAGCTAATATATCTGATAATAACGCTTCTTTTCTTGATGTAGATCTCTCGATTGAAAATGGTCAAATAATTAGCAAAATCTATGACAAGAGAGATGATTTTAATTTTGACACTGTTAATTACCCCCACTTGGATTGGGATGTTCGCCGAGCAACTTATTATGGGATATATGTGTTTCAACTTATTCGTTTTTCAAGAGCTTTTACTCGAGTTGAGGACTTTAATATTCATAATCTTTGTATAACTAAAAAGCTACTGAATCAGGGTTACCGTTACCATAAATTTTGTAAGACCTTTGCAAAATGTTATTATCGTAACCCTGATCTACTTTCCAAATATAAAAGTAATTTAAGGACTCTTCTGCGACAAGGACTATCACAACCTGACTTCTATGGTGATGTGATTTATAAACTTCGTAAGATTCTTGGTCATGATCACTTTTATACTATCTTTGTTAAACTTGTTAAAAAGTTTATCAAAAGAGGTTATGACCCTATCATTTTGCAACGATGACCGGACAGGCTGTGGACACTATGATGACGCATACCTAAAGCCCACTGGGACGGTGGCGTTTGATGTTTGTCTATGATCTTTCCTGTCGTGCCCTTAATGGTTTATTCTCTTGTTGCTCTGGCTTCTGCAAGTCATTGAGTAACTTCATTGTGGCTTTCTAGGCTATAGTTTTGTTTGTATTATATTTACACGAGCATATTTGTGTTTTACTTATATTGCCTATTGATGCTGCCTTGTTGGTTAGAGATTAGATCATGGCGGGGATTTCTTTATTTACACTGTCCTATTTTAATGGGATGACAGTAGGGTAAGTGTGAGGTTTGGTGCACCCTAGAACCGGTTTGAACCCCCAGTGGCCTTTGTTGCCACTGACCGGTCCAAGGCGGTAGCCCTATTGTCAACCCTTTTGTGTTTGTGATGTCGTTTGCATTTTTTATTACTTTTGCCTTCTCGTTTGTCTGTTTGCGTGTTTGTTTTAGTGTTTTGTGGTTGACTGTCGTCCTTGAATGCTGCTTTCCCTGTCCGATATCTGTATGTGTCTTTAGCAGAGACAATACTCTTCAGTACGGCTGAAAATCTGTCTGTGTCTAAATATACAAATTGAAAATTAAATTTCGTGCCACTCTGTTCAGTCTAACAGACATCTGCAATGGCTTTAACATTTCTAATGTCAGTCTTTACGTGGCGGTTATTCCACTCTTTGGTCAAGTGCTGGTGGATACATGCATGTCATACGGCTGTCTAACCGATTGGAAACCACGCAGATCCACATTATAAGAGGCTTTTCTCTTAACAGATAAAGCTTCGGTCGGCAATAGTGAGGCTTCACGATGGGAATCCGTAATAAGAAATGACTCGGTATGTGTGGGCGTGTATCGTTCTAAGGTTTATAATCCCGCCCCTATGAAACCAATAGGTCGTATATCTCCTGGCAGCTTCCAAATGTTTTCGTGAAATGGCATCGGCCATAGAATTACGTGTGGATGATAAATGCACTTGCCCTCCAGTTGAATAAGACGAGAAGACTTAAATACCTGGGCCCGGTTTTATGAAACAACTTACAAATTAAAATCGATTCAAGCTAATCAGCAGGCCTTATTGCGTACTGACCGTTCCAAGTCGATAACACTGTCTTCACCACCCTTTCTGTTGTTTTTTGTCTCTTTCTTTGTATTATCAAGTCTTTGTTTGCAGTACAGTGTGGAGCTACGATGCCATTGCGTTCGGACGCTGTAGTTTCTATAGGACCCTATATCTCATTTTAACGACAATGTTGATCGTAAGTTAATTTCTTAAATTCGTTACTTTTATTTACAATTCACAAATAAACGCGATTTCATTTAATTTTCATACACATTTGCACGCAATGCACACATAACTGTCTACATTGAATGCATTGAATATAATAGTAATTTAAGGACTCTTCTGCGACAAGGACTATCACAACCTGACTTCTATGGTGATGTGATTTATAAACTTCGTAAGATTCTTGGTCATGATCACTTTCATACTATCTTTGTTAAACTTGTTAACGTCTACCTAAAGCCCATTGGGACGATGGCGTTTGATGTTTGTCTGCAATGTTGTGTTGTCGTACCCTCAATGGTTTGTTCTCTTGTTGCTCTGGCTTCTGCCAAGTCATTGCGTACCTTCTTTGTGGCTTTCTAGGCTTTTTTGTATTTATATATACATCTTTGTGTTTGACTTATATTGCCTATTAATGCTGCCTTGTTGGTTAGAGAATAGTTTATGGCAGGGATTTCTTTATTTACACTGTCCCGTTTTACTTGAAAAATGAATAAGTTGAGACACATACACTCCATAAGATGTTGCTCGGGGAACATTCCCATCCAAGTGGGGATAATTAACAATGTCAAAATTAAAATCATCTCTCTTGTCATAGATTTTGCTAATTATTTCACCAATTTCAATCGAGAGATCTAAAGCAAGACAGGAAGCGTTATTATCAGATATATTAGCTTAAGTTTGTTAAGCTGAAGTTCTTTAGGATAAATTAAGCATAGTTGGAAAGAAAGGGTTGTCAATGTTCAATATCTCATCCAAATACCGAGAGGTGTCAATAAAGGCTTCAATAACATCTGCCTGGGTATCTGGTGAAAGACCCAACATGAAATCTCTTTCATAGCAAAATAAAAACAAATCTGCGACAAGTAGTGCACAGTTCGTACCCATAGGGATACCAACAATTTGTCTATAAACGGTGTTTCCATACCTGACGAAAATAGTATCTAATAGGAAGATGAGTGTGTCACAAACTTCATAGCAAGTTCACATAGTATACTTTCCTAAACTGCCGTTAGTAAAAAACGCTTTAATATTATTACAGGCCAAAAATGTAGTATTTTCTTTAGCGAATGTTTTTTGAATAAGAGAAATTAGCTTGTCTTTAACAAGGTGTTGTGGACAGATTATATATAGTGTATAGAAATCATAAGTGCTTACTGATGAAACTTGACGTTTATTGAAAAAAGAACGTCTCCTGAATTTTTTATAGACCAAAATAAATTAATCTCAGAGTTTTCATAAGTTTTATCACAATATAGTGAACGTCATAAAATCCCTGTAGGATGTAAAAATATCAATATTGATTGGATGTACGGGGAGACTTTTTTATATAGAAATTGCAAAGATCACGTCACGTGTCACGTCACGTCATCATAGAAGTCAGGTTGTGATAGTCCTTGTCGCAGAAAAGTTTTTAAATTACTTTTATATTTGGTAAGAAGATCAGGGTTACGATAATACAATTGTAATTGTTCGAATATTTTACGAAGTTTATGGTAACGGTAGCCCTGGTGGAGTCGCTTCTTAGTCATACAAAGATTACGAATATTAAAGTCCTCAACTCGAGTACAAGCTCTAGAAAAACGAAATTGAGACACATAGACCCCATATGTAGTTGCTCGGGAAACATCCGGATCTAAATGAGGATAATTATCAAATAAAATCATCTCTCTTGTCATAGATTTTGCTAATCATTTTACCATTTTCAATAGAGAAATTTAAATCGAGAAAAGAAGCATAAGTATCAGAAATATTAGCTTTGCCAAGTTGAAGTTTTTTAGGTCATATATTATTATCCATAGTAGAAAATAATTAGTTTTTGTCTAATTGTCAATGTTCAATATGTCATCCAGAAACTTAGAGGTGTCATTAAAGGCTTCAATTACATCTGCCTGGATATCTGGTGAAAGACTGAACATGAAATCTCTTTCATTTCAATATAAAACAAAACTGCGTCAAAGTTCGTACCCATAGGTATACCAACAATTTGAATAAGCCATCTATTCTGCTTAAGTTAATCTCTGTGGCATTTGCTTAAAATGAATATTAGCCGATTGAATATTGTGTTCCACAAAACCCAACTCTTGAACTCAATTACTCGAGTGGGAAACTATTTATAAACCCCTCTGTAGAAAACAAAATAAGATACCTTACTAGAACAGAAGTATTATTTGGAGTGGTGCGATTGGCCATACATGAGAACCATAGTTACAAAGCGGGCAGACTAGGCATGAAATTAGGTTGGAAGGATTGATGCGGTCCCTGTGAAACCCATGCTCGCACTTTACTTCCACCGCCATTACCTTAGCGGTTTTACTGAGCTCTGCTGTGGCACCGTATCGACTGATGATTCGCTGCGCACTGACTATTTAGCATGTCGACCACAGTCAGGTCCAAACTTCTTTACAGACACCATGTCTTAGTCACTGGACGGTCACTTTACTGCCCTGATTGCACATTACCTCTTGACAAGCTCGATTCATGCAACAGACTAAAACGGAAGTCTGTTTCATGAATAGAGCTTGTAATAATAATAATAATAATAATTATAATAATAATACTAATAATACTAATAATACTAGTAATAATAAAGTAACAATAATAACATAATTGAAAGAGAGATTTGAATTAAATTTAAAAAAATAGATATGTTTAGAAACTTGTTATTATTATTATTATTACTATTACTATTATATTTTCTATTTCTACTATTATTGTTATTATTGTTCAAGCTAGTATTATTAAGATATTATTATTAATATTATTACCGTTATTATTACCGTTATTATTACCGTTATTATTATGATGATGATGATGATGATGATGATGAGGATGAGGATTATTATTATTATTAAAACTCCAAGTTGAGTAACAACATATTATTATTATTAATATTAATATTATTATATTTGTTTGTGTATTTAAGGTACAAATAGATCCAATATATATTATAAATGTATTTATTTACGCATTTATTTAATTATTCAGTTATTCAGTTGTTTATTAATTTATTTATTCATTTTGATTATCCTTTATTTATTATTGATAATAGTGTTATTATTATTTCCTTTATTTTATATATACATATAAATATAACTGCTATTATTATTATTATTTTGTATTTATTTATTTATTTTTTATTTATTGATTTATTCTTTTATATTTTGAAATAAATTATTTTTGTAATTTATTTTATTATTATCATTATAATTATAATTATAATTATTAGTTTTATTGTTATTTGTATTATTATTATTATTATTATTATTATTATTATTATTATTATATTTCATTATTAAAGTTAAGATATTTATCATTTTGCAATATTGTTATTATTATTAGTAGTATGGTTTTAGTATTATTAGAGTTATTATTATTAATATTAGAAGTGTTGTTATTGTTATTATTAGAAGTTTTACAATTATTATTATTAATCTTATTATTATTAATATTATTATTAAAATTATAATTATTATTATCATTATTAATATTATTATAATACTTTTAAGTAGTAGTATTATCATCAGTTATATTGTGTATTGACTGTTTTTTTTCTTTTTCGCCGAAATAATTTATTTAATTGCAACAGTTTTAATTGATTTGATTTTTATGATTTTATTATTCCTCAGATGTATACATAATTAAATAACTGTTTTTATAAAACATTCCGATTTTTTATATATGAATATATTCGTTTGTATAGTTGTTATTATTGACCGTTATGTATTTAATTATTTATTTATATAATATGCATTTTATTTATTATATGTTTATTTATTGTTATTAATATTAACACGTATTTCTATTTATCTAGTATTAATATTTGTTAGCTATGTTTGGAGGCTTGACAGAAACCTGTCCAGTATTTTCTTTATAACAAGCAGTTTTATAAATAATAATATATGCGGCCTAATGTAATAGATATCCACTTTTTAAACTGTGACAGAATACATCTTAGCATTTAAACTTCGTGAAATGCGAAACAATTATACCCAATACCCTACGAGAACATAATTAATCATTTTTTAGCTTACATAAAGTTCCTCTAAATAACCTTGGCTATTTAATAGTAATAGCCTGTATTATTTCCGGGTTTGAACACTAGCGAGAACACACTAAAACCTGATACTTGATTTAATTCTTACTACGGACATAGCGAGTCGCCAATGTATACATATATAAATAACTTCAAATTAAGACAAGGTTGCTCAAAAACAAAAGAGGTTTTCCCTTTGTTTTGGGACACGATACCAAATTAAACATGGTTTTAATTGGAACAATACCAGTGTACTAGACCAGTACAATTACGAATATATGAAAGGAACCCAAAACAAATTGCAACATTTTGTTTTTTATATGTGTTGAAATCTATAACTATAGCCTATATAGCAAACCAAACATTGGACAATGTCAAAATAGTGGGAAAATGTTTATTGTGTAGAAGAAACTCGGGTGTTAAATCTTTGAAGGTCAAACATCTGTCTTTATTTCATGAGGTCAAATAATACTTGTATATATATATTATGTAATGCAGCAACATCATACACTATAATAAGCATATCTACATGATTTTGTGACCATATAATCAGGAAGTCCTGAATGTAAACGTTATAATCGTATTATCGCATATCGCATACATATCATGCCTATATAATTATTCCTATATTTTAAATGGACTATTGGTTATATAAATGTGTGTAAGGAGGATATGACGCCGAATGCAACAGAGAATTCATCTCACTTAAACTAGTCTTATTAAACAGAATACTGATTCGTTTTGTGTTCATGCTTTGATTAGGTCATGTTCACAGAAGCGTTCTAGATAGTTGGTGTGTAAATAATAGATGTGGCTACTTGCGCACAGTGATGTAGAAAGCATGCATCGTTTGCAAGGGAATACACACATTGGCTACTGTATACAGTATACACTAGTTGATCACTTGAAATATGTTCGAAGTTTTATGAAATATTCTTCATTTACAAAGTAAACGCCGTCTTCATTTTAAAACTTCTTCATTTTAAAACAATATTAACATCAGCTGATGAAGCTGTTAAGTGGTTTATCCTAAAGAACTTCAGCTTAACAAAGCTAATATATCTGATAATAACTCTTCTTTTCTTGATTTAGATCTCTCGATTGAAAATGTTGAAATAATTAGCAAAATCTATGACAAGAGAGATGATTTTAATGTTGACATTGTTAATTATACCCACTTGGATAGGGATTTTCCCCGAGCAACTTCTTATGGGGTGTATATGTCTCAACTTATTCATTTTTCAAGAGCTTGTATTCGAGTTGAGGATTTTAATATTCGTAATATTTGTATAACTAAAAAGCTACTCAATCAGGGTTACCGTTACCATAAACCTCGTAAAACCTTTGCAAAAATGTATTATCGTAACCCTGATGTTCTTCCCAAATATAAAAGTAATTTGAGGACTCTTCTGCGACAAGGACTATCACAACCTGACTTCTATGGTGATGTAATTTATAAACTTCGTAAGATTCTTGGTCATGATCACTTTCATACTATCTTTGTTAAACTTGTTAAAAAGTTTATCAAAAGAGGTAATGACCCTATCATATTGCAACGTACTGCATGCTTGGTGGTGGACCCTTTTACAGTTCGCCACGATGCTTTCCTCTTTAATTGTACGATGACCGGACAGGATGTGGAACCTATGATGACGCCTACCTAAAGCCCATTGGGACTGTGGCGTTTGATATTTGTCTATGATCTTTCCTGTCGTGCCCTTAATGGTTTATTCTCTTGTTGCTCTGGCTTCTGCCAAGTCATTGAGTACCTTCATTGTGGCTTTCTATGCTATTGTTTTTTGTATTATATTTACACGAGCATATTTGTGTTTTACTTATATTACCTGTTTTAATGGGATGAGGTAGGGTAATTGTGAGGTTTGGTGCACCCTAGAACCGGTTTAAACACCCGGTGGCCTTTCTTGCCACTGACCGTTCCAAGGCGGTAGCCCTATTGTCAACCCATCTGTGTTTGTGATGTCGTTTGCATTTTTCATTACTTTTGCCTTCTCGTTTGTCTGTTTGCGTGTTTGATTTTGTGTTTTGTGGTTGATTGTCGTCCTTTAATGCTGCATTCCCTGTCCGATATTTTTATCTTTCTTGAAATGATATTATCCTATATATGCATATATCCAAATGTTTTATAGTATCAGAAATTTAGTTAGATGCTCAATTTTAAGGTCTGTAGCAAACAAAAATTAATAAATGTCATAAATAAATGTCTAGTTATAATAGGTACGACCATGGATCATGTTTACATCATTTGGAAATTTTATATAAAAAATAACGAAGGAAAAACATTACGTAATTACATACATATGTATTTATAACCTTTTGATACACATATTGTATACACCTCACTGAATATGTGGTTGAAATATTGTTCAAGCAATCATTACAACAGGGTTTATAATCATTTAAATAGCATATATTGTAACTTATATTAAAATGGTGCAATATGTTTAATCTTTAGGTGTGATAATTACATTTTAATGAAAAAAATCACCCGAAACTGTATGATAAGTTTTAAAAACACGATCAAAGAAACTGTATGAAATTCAATTATGACATTTTGCGTAATACTCATGTCGAAGTTGTAGGAGCTTTTGTTCACATCACCTAATTATGTAAGAAAGAATGATCAAATAACTATACAATTAATTTAAATGAATCTCAATTTCTATAGAATTCATAGAGCTTACATTTTGGCACTGCATACATGAGATTCCATGCTTTCTACACAAAACTGTTACACATTTAGTGCTATAAATGTACACTGTGATTACATTTTTTGGTTGTTCATAATGTAAATAACCTTTCATTAACATGCAATGCCCACACTTCCGAGAAGCAATTATTTGTTGAAAACACCAAGGTATATTTGCTATTTAAAAGATGATGATTGTGATGGAAGACTAGTGTGTTGCTAGTGGGATAATCCATAGATTTAGCTAACTATCAGACATCCCTTGTACGAACATGTTTGGTACAAACGTTGCACAACTGGTGGTTTAAGCTGTAGCACTAATATTACTACACTTGTAAAACATGCATATCCATCATTATTATTATTTTTCCAAAATAACTTTGTATTTACATATGTATATGTATTTACATATGTATACAAGTTTGGTTACAAACAATAGGCCTCGCTAACCCAGTGGATATGGCCATGGCTTTGGAGCCACCTTCCTGTGCCCCAATTGGTTAGCTCCCGAGGCATGCATGATGGGAAACTTCATCCTACATCTCAAATAATCTGCCCCGCATGGGTTCGCTCCTTTGCGGAGGCATGTCTCATGGGAACCTTCACCCTTCATGGCATCACCATTGCATTCCCAATATAACCTAATATGAGTGTTAACCCCATGTTATTCAGTGTTACAAACACAAATAGCATCTGTGACGTGCAAATTATTGATACACTCAATTACTGTTCTACTCAATTGAAAATGTTATATTTTACGCATAACAAAACAGTTCATAGCATCACAGAGGTTAGGACATTTAAATATTCCAACATTCATCCTTTTATCCATTACAAAAAAAATAAAAATATATTTTACTCTAGACACATGAAAATCTTCTCGTCCACTATCCCTATCAATTACAAAAATTATCAATGTTTGAGAATACTTGTTTTCAACATGTCCGCAATGTGAGTATATAATTCAATATTGAAATAATGAAACTAGGCGAGTACATATACGAGGGTCATTCAATAAGTTCTGTCACTAACGCGTTTTAAAAATGATGTGCTCGTTATGAGTATTAATGTTGATACCAAATGAAAGAGAGTTTCAATACCATTCCATTGATGGTAAAATGAATGCTGTATCTTTTGTGTGACGGAAGTTATGGAACATTTAATACACATCACTTATACATACTGAAACATGTTCGTCCTGAGTTTTTTCAGGTATGTTAATTGTTACTTTTTTAAATGCTGATTCTCTTTAAGTACTTGTCGAAGACCTTTGAAATTTCTCATGCATTATCAGTTATATCTGTGCATTACAAGATTCATAATTTAAGCATGGTAGATGAAAAGGCATTTTCTTAGAAATTAACATTTTAAGCTAACGTGTAAAATTAATTTAATGATAAATGGACATTAAATGGAAGGGCAGTCTTCTAAAATAGCGTTTTTGGATGATCAATATTTTCACTAAACATTGTACATAATTCCACAATAATGTGTTGAATATGAAATTTAAACACTGAAGGACTAGGATTTGTAAAACAATATGAAAACATATTAATACTATGAGAATAATTACGACATTTAAAAGATATTATAACATTTCCGTAAACAAAATGAAGAAAATCAGTATTATTTCTGCTAAAATTAAGGGATATGCATTCACTCATATCTGGTTTGCAGCAAGATCTTTCCGAATTCTCGATAGTAATTTTCATGTATTATGGCCGAATAACAACAGATGGCGTACAAGAAAATTTAAAATCATAGAATTATTAAAATAATTTTTACAACGTTTTGTAACAAGGACATTTTCAGAAATGCCAGTATCCAAAAGGTGTGGTAGGGGGAGGTAATTCAGGGGTATAAATTACCGGAAATTTTTCATATTTGTTGTGGAATTGAAAAGAGCGAACCCAGTTGTACTATAAATACACTACTTTATCTCAGTGTAATATCCAGTTCAAAGGATATATGCCTAGTGGCAGAACTTTTTGAAGCACTCTCGTAACTTCCAAAATATTGTTTATACTGCTCAAATGATTTTTGAAAATCGGTTCATGTATATTTTGCTTTTTGTTCACCTAGTTCCACCATAAAGTCTCGTATGTGTGTGGACTTAATTCTGACACAGTAGTGCACATGCGCAACACTTTTAGTTTATAACCAAGTACTTTGTGTAAGAAAAGGGTTTAATTGTTAAGCAAGTCGTCAAAAAAAAATCACGGTTTGAGCATTCTTCTTCATTTTAAATACAATGAAAAACTGGGATATAATTATGTACATTGAATAGTGAAACATTTAGTGACATCATTGTATTTTTTGTTTAAGCTAAAATGATTTTAAAAACGATTCTGGTTTTCAGCGAATGTTGATGAACATTACATTGTTTCGCAAAAAATCGTTGCTCATTGCTTTGTGGGAAACCGTTAGAAATGATCTCTAGGCATTCGCAACAGCTCGATAAATTCCATAGAATCATATTTCGAATTTATGTAGAAGGAATCTATACTGGCTATGTCACACTAATATGGCGGCGCCCTAGACCCCAGCAGATTCCCTCCAAAAGCCACTAAAAGTCAAACGCAAAATTATCATCAGTTTTACAATGTCATTTGGCCGATTGATCTATATACATTTTATTTACATGGAATCGCTGATATAACCTTCATCTGTATTGTAGTAACAAACATGCAATGCAGATCTTACATTTTACACGTGTGGCTAACGGCCATACTGTTTAGAATACAGCCACAGTGAACTATTTTCTGTCCCGTGTACTTCCGGATAACACAATGTTAAGATTTTCATAGGTGTGATTCCAAATGTAAACCGAGTATTTTTTACAAATGTCTCTTTTAGTTCATACATACTTCATTATTAAAGTCCAGTAGTTTGATTGTATCACAAAAACATTGGTGTTTTTTCTCCATTTCTGTTCCACGTTTTGAACCTGACCTCGCAATTTGAGCATCTTATTCACTTCTGAAGTTTTGATATAAACAAACATATGTAATGTACGTTTTATACACCATTTTTTCACTTCAATAATATTTGTTGAAATACTTATTTATGATTCTTTTTCAGTGATTTTTGATGAGGGACAATTGTTTTAATTTAATTAGCGTCTCATCGATCTCTGATTCCGTGTTTCACATGAAGATGGGTTTGGAAGAAGGTTTCCTCACTTTAAAATGAATATAATATGCCGTATTTTCAAGTCAAAATAAAATACCTTCCATCGTTTTTCTTAAAATCATTTGAAGCAAACAATTAACGGTGTAAATATTGAATGAACAATATATGTATTATATAGTTAAAAAACATGTTTATGATCTTTTTTGTAGCAATACATTTAATAATTTGACTTAAGAGCAAAATCGTCGTAAGATGTTCTGTAAAACGGGCCACTGTACTACGAATGTATTACAGAAATCAACGATTATATAGTTAAAAAACATGTTTATGAACTTTTATGTAGCAATAAATTTAATAATTTGACTAAAGACCAAAATCGTCGTAAGATGTTCTATAAAACGGGCCACTGTACTACGAATTTTTTACAGAAATCAACGATTGGAATCTCACAATGTGAACTTTCACATTAACTAACGATACAATGAAACATTTGTATATATAATTCTGCACCATTTTATCACTTTCATTAGATTAGTGTATGTTCAAACATCTTATTACAAAATCATTCCTGTTTTCAGCGATTTTTTCTGAAAAACACATTTTTAGACCAAAAAATAAAATATTTTAGATAGTCGTATTCAAAAGGACTTTTTTCTGGGACATCTCTGTACTTTTCCCTGTGCAAAACAGTAAGAAACTAATTGTTTATAGCTCATTTAGTATTTTTTTCATTAATAGCCAAGTAACCCCAAATGTATTACAGAAATCAACGATTTATTATTTTTTCCAAGAAGAAATATAAAAGGATCGGACAGGGAAAGTAGCATTTAAGGAGGACAGTCAACCACAAAACACAGAAACAAACAGACAAATAAGAAGGCAAAAGCAATAATAAATGCAAACGACATCACAAACACAAAAGGGTTGACAATAGGGCTACCGCCTTGAAACGGTCAGTGGCAAAGTAGGCCAATTGGGGGTATAAACCGGTTCTTGGGTGCACCAAACCTCAAACTTACCCTACTGTCATCCCATTAAAACAGGACAGTGTAAATAAAGAAATACCCGCCATGATCTAAGCTCTAACCAACAAGGCAGCATCAATAGGCAATATAAGTAACACACAAATATGCTCGTGTAAATATAATACAAAAGAACAATAGCCTAGAAAGCCACAATGAAGGTAATCAATGACTTGGCAGAAGCCAGAGCAGTAAGGGAATAAACCATTAAAGGCACGACAAGAAAGATCATACATCCAAGTTTTGCCCCAAAATCTCATTTTGTATGTGGAATTGTAATCTACACACATCCATACAGACCACGTCTCTCGCATGATGCAGATTATAGAGGCTATGTTATTATTCACTTCTGACAACCTGTCGACTTAGATCACGTTCCTTCAGAGAAATATTACGTTTTGCCATTCATTTCTAACAATATTACTTCCGTCGTTATAGTGTGGTTTTCCAATATGGAGAAATACATGTGTTCAACATATAATCAAATACGTCTGACAACATGTTGTATTTAAGCTTATATATACATCTAATAGGTATATATACGTATACTTGCACGGAAGAGCGATTTTGCATAGTATATGCAAATGCTTGAACCAAAACGACTTTGCACCGATTATGTAAATGATTTGTTATTGTCAGGTTATTCACTTATTTCCCATATGTCTCTGCTCAAACTTAACACAACTAATTATATTTACTTTGATAGAAATGAAACACATGTCATGTCAAACTGGAACAACGACATCAGCGAAAATGAGATGAGTAATGAGCATTCTAAGCGGATACACCGATACCAGGGCTCAAACCACACAGGACAGAGCTCTGCAGCACTAAACCACAAAGCATTATCCACTGAGCTACCGAGACATTGTGCTGGCAAAATATGCTTGAGTAGATCATATTCATAGAATAGTCATACTGCGCTTACTATGTAAAATAAATGTTCAATGTATGGCCAGAAAGCATTACCCTTGTTCCTACTGTGACTAGTCATGCTTTAAAATATACTTCATTCATGGCAGCATGTTGCACGTCTATTAATATGCTTATCAAGGTTCTGGATAATATAGTGTGCGAGTTTGTTCCTAAATGCCATGGTGATTTCACAATTTTAATTAAAATCATGCGTTGAATTTGCTATACTATTGTGATTTAGTTGTGTGTTTAATAAAGTTAGTGGCACGTACTGTCTTCATTAACTATTAGTTTGTCTACATACATCATAGTACATATATAATAATTTAATTCAAGTATTGTTGTTTGTGTTTTTGTCGTGTGATGTGTTGTAACACATATAACATATATACATTTCATTAACAGATTCAATAAAACTGGGTCTGATACTTTTCTCTATTGTTTGTGTTGCTTCTAATTGATCCATTTTCAAAAATGTATTCGTACTACACAAGTAAATTGCGTGACTTCTATATCTATTTTCTATTTTATCATAAGTTGCCCTTATATTACCGTCTGGTCTTAATAGCAGTCGGGTTAGCAAACTGGCTTTTTTATCGGTGCAACCCGGATTTGATGCCTCATCTCGGTATTGTACACGGAAGTTGCGGGCTTTCCGGTTTCCCAGTGCATCAGGACCATAATAACGCTGTCATTAGAGCCGTTGCTAGTGATTTGTAAAAGCTGTTTTGGCGTGTTTTGTATTTCATGTTAAATCAAATGAAGTGTATAAGGGCGCATACTCTACTCAACTATGTAAGACTTTATTGAAGAAGTATTCTTGCTGCGTTGTACAGTTGTTGAATGTGTCCTAATGATGCATGGCTCACCACATATTGTCATAGTGTAACCATCTACAATACTTTAATATGACTGCATACGAAATAAAACACATTCCACATAAAAACTGATTTTATAACTAATGGAAAACACATTTGTTTAGTTGTTTATTTTTACAATCAAAGCTTGTTTAAATAAATGGATACCAAGATACTGACTTTCGCACAATATCTTCAGATAATTTGGACAATCAATTTCCAGGATAGTTCAGTACTAAATGCCTTAAGAAATCAACGAATTAGAGTGTTCGGTGGGCTACAGTACGTCTGACATTGTCATGCGTCCTACACTATTCGGGTCAGTTTCCTCTGTCATACCATCTGTAAAGTCGACTGACACAGCCTATAGAATATTTGTGTTTGTTTTCGTATCGATGATCAACTACATTTAGAAGGTTAAACGTATACTGTACCAGTCGCGTACTCTCTCCACTTAGGGGTTTATTGTTATTTCAGACTTTGATAACAGACTTGCACATTGTATTAGATGATTATATACGATTCACATCATGGTATATTTCTTTAAACGAATGTAAAGATAGTGTTATTGCGTTGTGCATTCTGTATTAATGTCAACAATGAAATGATTACAAATTGCACCATGTATGCGACCATGCTGCAAGAATTCTTAATGCTGACTGAGTTGGAGATTCGTCGTTATCGGTACCATGTTTATACAGCTGTTAATACATGTTTCATAACATAAAGAAATATAAAAAGATCGGACAGGAAAAGTAGCACTCAAGGAGAACAGTCAACCACAAAACACAGAAACAAACCCGCAAACAGATAAACAAGAAGGCAAAAGTAACAATAAATACAAACGACATCACAAACACAAAATGGTTGACAATAGGGCTACCGCCTTGGAACGGTCAGTGGCAAAGTAGGCCACTGGGGGTTTAAACCGGTTCTAGGGTGCACCAAACCTCACACTTACCCTACTGTCATCCCGTTAAAACAGGACAGCGTAAATAAAGAAATCCCCGCCATGATCTCATCTCTAACCAACAAGGCAGCATACATTTTTGCCAAGTTAGTGGCCTTCAATTACACAAAATCTGGGAACGTTGAGGTGTATCCTATATTGCCTCTCATTAGTCCCTTTTCCAATAATAATAGATATTCACATCAACGTACGAATTTGTAGTGTTATTACTTATTATTATACATGTACCTGACGAAAAATATCCTGTGCTAAATTCGCATAGATAACAATGTGTAATTTCTTACTATCTTACGCGAGGGTGACAGTACAGGGTGATAGTAAATCGCAGGGTGATAGTAAAGCAATTGGTTTTGATGCGCGCTGTTTCGGTGACGTCATCGGCTCAGTATTTTGACATTGCTATTTTTAACTCATCATTACTTCAAAAGTACTGGACCAATTTCAATAAACTACCACTCATTGTTTTAGTTACGTCATTTCCAATCCAACGATATAAACGTCATAACATTTTTATAAATTTTGTTTTCAGAAAAAATAATCCTACAATGTCCCGCATGTCCTGTTCACTCAAACAAACATTGTAGGAGTCTATCCGGTAAAATGGTATCCCTACATCATACGTCGACTGTCTCCGTTTATCTTTTCTGACTGCACATGCTTTCAGAGTTCAGCATGTGAAGATTTGTTGACAAACACAATGAAATGCAATATTTAATGCCTTTGGAGAAAAATAAACATTCGATGGGATATCTCTGGAACTCGGCAGCACCAACTCCAGTTAATTCTACTGAGGATGATGTTGTTTCCGCACATATCACTGGGTGCACTACTTTCAAGGCTGGTGTAAACGATAAGCAAAATAAACTGCCTAGTATGCACTGGATTCCTAAATTACATACAAATCAGTCTAAGGCTCGCTTTATTTCGAATTCTAGTGCCTACACCACAACAAACATCTCCAAACATTTAACTTCTTGTATTACTGCCGTTAAAGATCACGTTAAACTATAGTGTGAGAAAACTCCGGGATTAATTTTTTTTGGTCTATAAAATATTTAGGAGACGTTCTTGATAAAAAGTTCAATAAAGGTCAAGTTTCATCAATAAGCACTTATAACTTCTCTACACTATATACAACCTTACCACTTCACCTTATTAAAGACAAGTTAATTTCTCTTATTCAAAAAAACATTCGCTACAGAAAATACTACGTTTTTGGCATGTAATAATATTGAAGCGTTTTTTACTAACGGCAGTTTAGACAATTATACTATATGGACGTGCTATGATGTTTGTGAAGCACTCATCTTCCTATTAGATAATATTTTCGTCAGGTATGGAACCACCGTTTATGGACATTTGTTGGTATCCCTATGGGTACGAACTGTGCACCACTTGCCGCAGATTTGTTTTTATTTTGCTATAAAATTGATTTCATGTTGAGTCTTTCACCAGATACCCAGGCAGATGTTACTGAAGCTTTTAATGACTGACACCTCTCGGTATCTGGATGACATATTGAACATTCAGCTTAATAAAGCTAATATATCTGATAATAACGCTTCTTTTCTTGATTTAGATCTCTCGATTGAAAATGGTGAAATAATTAGCAAAATATATGACAAGAGAGTTGATTTTAATTTTGACATTGTTAATTACCCCCACTTGGATGGGGATGTTCCCCGAGCAACTTCTTATGAGGTGTATGTGTTTCAACCTATTCGTTTTTCAAGAGCTTGTACTCGAGTTTAATATTCGTAACATTTGTATAACTAAAAAGCTGCTCAAGCAGGGTTACCCTTACTATAAACTCGTAAAACCTTTGCAAAATGTTATTATCGTAACCCTGATCTTCTTTTCAAATATAAAAGCAATGTAAGGACTCTTCTGCGACAAGGATTATCACAACATGACTCCTATGGTGATGTGATTTATAAACTTCGTAAGATTCTTGATCAGGATCACTTTCATACTATCTTTGTTAAACTTCTTAAACAGTTTATCAAAAGAGGTTATGACCCTATCATTTTGCAACGTACTGCATGCTTGGTGGTGGACCCTTTTACAGTTCGCCACTATGCTTTCTTCTTTAATTGTACGATGACCGGACAGGCTGTGGACCCTATGACGACGCCCACCTAAAGCCCATTGAGACGGTGGCGTTTGAAGTTTTTCTATGATCTTTCGTGTCGTGCCCTTAATGGTTTATTCTCTTGTTGCTCTGGATTCTGCCAAGTCAGTGAGTACCTTCATTTCTAGGCTATTGTTTTTTTGTATTATATTAACACGAGCATATTTACTTATTGACAGTTAGAAGCCCATCTGATGACGACTACAACAATCGGACTATTCTGATATTAACGTTACAGTTTTGCAAAAATGGGCGTTATGTATCGTCAATCGGATGCCCTTCCTTGTAATGGCATATTATGATATTAACGTCAACATTGTCTATTTATCTGTCTGATGCATCGTGATGTGTTCGACTTATATAAGTTTTCACAACAAGTTTCACATTTCGTTAATAAGAGTTTAAACTCGTTTGTAATGACGTTCCTAACGTTTTATTCCTGTCATTAAATACTTTAGACTGCATTATTTGAAAATTTGGCTAAATGCCTTTTACATTTTAACGTGTTTGATTAATGGAATCGTCTTTGTTGATGCAATTACTATCCAACTGATAACTATATACATCTTCTATCAAAATAGAATAGCCAAAAAAAAGCTGCATAGAGCTACTACAGTTCTCTGCTAAAGGCAAAGGAATCAGATATTTAAATTTATTTAATTCATGTGAAACCCCATTAAATATCAAATAAAGCAGTTAAAATGACGTCTTTGTAAACAGAAACTTACATACTTGCTTTTTGCTCAAATAATAGATGAAGAGTTGGGTTAACGCAAGTCTCAAAAGGACCTGAAACGGCTTAACACGCCTTAACTACTTTTGTTTTTGCACTTGTATTAATATAGAACATCAGCAACAACTGTACCACCGTAAGTATGTTTGTATGTGTGTATGTGGGTGTGGGGGTGTACGTATATATGTGTGTTTGTGCTTTCCTACGTGCGTGCGTGTGCGTGTGTGCACGTAGGTGTGTATGTAGTTATATATGTACGTAGGCATATATCCATGTATGTGGGTCTTTTCGCAACGCTTTATTCTAAGCGTCAAGCAAGCACTAGTACTATTTTTATATATTCATATATATTTTATTCAAAATTCTAATAAGCCGTTACGTCTGTAAGGACACAATACAATGACAGTTCTTACAATATAAAACAATATGTATATATTACATATAATATATATGATGAAGTCGATGATATAAATTATTTCATAACATTAAAACATCACTTATATACATCCAGTTATTCAATGCTTAATGCAATACATGTAAAAGCCTATACGAGACTATTATAGTACCATTACTACTGACATTGCTATTTGACATTTATATTTTACGTATTATAAGGATCATTTTTATATTTTATTAGTTTCATCATATGGCTATTCAGAGCCATAATGTATAATATAATATTAACGTCAACATTGTCTATTTATCGGTCTGATGCATCGTGATGTGTTCGACTTATATAAGTTTTCACAACAAGTTTCATATTTCGTTAATAAGAATTTAAAATCGTTTGTAATGACGTTCCTAACGTTTTATTCCTGTCATTAAATACTTTAGACTGCATTATTTGAACATTTGGCTAAATGCCTTTTACATTTTAACGTGTTTGATTAATGGAATCGTCTTTGTTGATGCAATTACTATCCAACTGATAACTATATACATCTTCTATCAAAATAGAATAGCCATATAAAAGCTGCATGGAGCTACTACAGTTCTCTGCTAAAAGGCAAAGGAATCCGATATTTAAATTTATTTACTTCATGTGAAACCCCATTAAAGATCAAATAAAGCAGTTAAAATGACGTCTATGTAAACAGAAACTTACATACTTGCTTTTTGCTCAAATGCAATATGAAGAGTTGGGTTAACGCAAGTCTCAAAAGGACCTGAAACGGCTTAGCACGCCTTAACTACTTTTGTTTTAGCACTTGTATTAATATAGAACATCAGCAACAACTGCACCACTGTAAGTATGTTTGTATGTGTGTATGTGGGTGTGGTGGTGTACGTATATATGTGTGTTTGTGCTTTCCTACGTGCGTGCGTGTGCGTGTGTGCACGTAGGTGTGTATGTAGTTATGTATGTACGTAGGCATATATCCATGCATGTGGGTCTTTTCGCAACGCTTTAGTCTAAGCGTCAAGCAAGCACTAGTACTATTTTTATATATAAATATATATTTCATTTAACATTCTATTAAGCCGTTACGTCTTTAAGGACACAATACAATGACAGTTATTACAAAATA
The DNA here is from genome assembly GCA_037043455.1 of Cyrtodaria siliqua. NCBI lineage: Eukaryota > Metazoa > Mollusca > Bivalvia > Adapedonta > Hiatellidae > Cyrtodaria > Cyrtodaria siliqua. The sequence continues at coordinate 55,696 of JAWPHD010008420.1, forward strand.
AAACAATATGTATATAGTACATATAATATATATGATGAAGTCGATGATATAAATTATTTCATAGCATTAACACATCACTTATATACATCCAGTTATTAAATGTTGAATGCAATATATGTAAAAGCCTATACGAGACTATTATAGTTCCATTACTACTGACATTGCTATTTGACATTTATATTTTACGTATTATAAGGATCATTTTTATATTTTATTAGTTTCATCATATGGCTATTCAGAGCCATAATGTATAATATAATATTAACGTCAACATTGTCTATTTATCGGTCTGATGCATCGTGATGTGTTCGACTTATATAAGTTTTCACAACAAGTTTCATATTTCGTTAATAAGAATTTAAAATCGTTTGTAATGACGTTCCTAACGTTTAATTCCTGTCATTAAATACTTTAGACTGCATTATTTGAACATTTGGCTAAATGCCTTTTACATTTTAACGTGTTTGATTAATGGAATCGTCTTTGTTGATGCAATTACTATCCAACTGATAACTATATACATCTTCTATCAAAATAGAATAGCCATATAAAAGCTGCATGGAGCTAAAACAGTTCTCTGCTAAAATGCAAAGGAAACAGATATTTAAATTTATTTACTTCATGTGAAACCCCATTAAAGATCAAATAAAGCAGTTAAAATGACGTCTATGTAAACAGAAACTTACATACTTGCTTTTTGCTCAAATACAATATGAAGAGTTGGGTTAACGCAAGTCTCAAAAGGACCTGAAACGGCTTAGCACGCCTTAACTACTTTTGTTTTTGCACTTGTATTAATATAGAACATCAGCAACAACTGCACCACTGTAAGTATGTTTGTATGTGTGTATGTGGGTGTGGGGGTGTACGTATATATGTGTGTTTGTGCTTTCCTACGTGCGTGCGTGTGCGTGTGTACACGTAGGTGTGTATGTACTTATGTATGTACGTAGGCATATATCCATGTATGTGGGTCTTTTCGAAACGCTTTATTCTAAGCGTCAAGCAAGTACTTGTACTATTTTTATATATAAATATATATTTTATTCAAAATTCTAATAGGCCGTTACGTCTGTAAGGACACAATGACAGCTATTACAAAATAAAACAATATGTATATATTACATATAATATATATGATGAAGTCGATGATATAAATTATTTCATAACAATAAAACATCACTTATATTCATCCAGTTATTAAATGCTTAGTGCAATATATGTAAAAGCCTACACGAGACTTTTATAGTTCCATTACTACTGACATTGCTATTTGACATTTATATTTTACGTATTATAAGGATCATTTTTATATTTTATTAGTTTCATCATTTGGCTATTCAGAGCTAAAGGCAGTCGTTTTTAAATGCAAAGAATATCTATAAATGTGCAATATTTATATATATCATCTGATAACGTTTTCCGAAAATAAAACATACTAATATATACAATATTTCTTCTGTTTTATTACACATTTCATATTATCGTACATCTAACGGAATACCTAGTGGTATATGCCATTTACATGATGCACTTGTCAGATTATGTGAGGAAATTCTAAATCGAGATTACGCATGTCTTAATTATAAAATTATCGCTTTTCTTAACTCACTGTTAAAGCTATCATGACGAAATTCAGACATCCATAATAATGTGTTCAACAATGTAATATCCCGCTAAAAACTAAAACAGAAAAACAGTGATACAAAGTGTCACAAGCCGGTCAGAATAGTTACATAAGAAAACAGTAGGGTGCATGAATATGATAAAAAATAAACAAACATGTGCAAATATAAGAATTTTCTTTATTTGTAATTGTCAAAAATCAAAACACATCATGAACGATTTGAGCCCTAGATAATCTAGTCATCATGTGACAAAATGAACATGTCTTTAATTTTGGCATCTGTGTTGTATCATGTTATGATATGAACATAATAGACATCTGAAATAGTATATGTAATGGGTCAATAAATAGAATGATGTTTCATGATTGGAATGTGAGGAATTGGGAAAATATCATGGTTAGAATATGAAGAACTGATAAATGATCATAGTTACAAACAAACAGACAACTTAATGATCATAAAATAGCAATTGGATTGAAAGATAAGCGTCTGTGAAGGTAATCTAAGTTTTTAGAAATGTAAATTTACATTTGAAGAAAGGGTTGAATGTTAGATGTTTTTATTATTGAAATCTGATCAGTAGTTCATGAGAATAAGTAACAGTAGAGAAGACATATTGAAACTCTTTAGAAGATGCTTCAGTTAAACTGTTTCAATATGTGTATTATGATTGAAGAGGTGTAGCTTAATTTAAAATCAGACAATACCAAAACGAGATACATATGATAGCTGTACACACAACCATTTAGTAATATTAAAACACAATTTCCTTTATAGATGTTAAAACGAAGTGGACCGACCACAAGATCATCGTCGGTGTAAATATATTTATTTCGACTCACATCGAAAACATAGTATACCTACGGGCTTTTTGAGCCGGTCACATTATTCTTATACTTAATATTAATCATTGAACAAATGCAAGTTATGTAGAAAAGATAACGGGGCGCCGCGAGCTTTTAAAAATCAAGATTGCCGCTAGTCCCTTTAATAAACTTTAGCATCTATCAATACTCAGTGACGACATCGATTTGAAACCATCTGTATTCGTGTGCTGAGAACAGATTTATAGATTGTATCCCTTATCTAATTATTGTAGTAAATACAGTTAGAACCTTTTCTACGAGCATGCTCAGATCATAATTTGCAGACTGTACCCCTAAAATTCACACGTAATTCAAATAGTAGAAGACCCATACAATGCCTTTATACCAATTGGACGGCGTCCCGGTATTCTTACTAGAATACAGTTGTTTTATGAGAAGTAAAATGACGTTGATACACAGTCCAACACCCCCTATCAGCTTTCTGAGTCCGGGATATATATGGCCATGGTCGGAGCCTTGAGTCTCCAGCAATGACGATTAACATTATCATTGTTTCACACTTACACTGGGTGGAAATATTAACTTTTCCCCCGCTACAATATTGTAGCTCGTTTTACTGACCACAGTGGATATGCCATAAAGTTTGTGAATCACTATTATTCATATTACATAACAATTTCGTCAGAGAAGGTAATACTGTTTATAGACACTTTTGTAGTATCTCAGTCGTACATGTAGCTGTGGGCGAGCTTTATGGAAAGAACTGTAACTAATGTTGTAATAACTTGTAGTTCAATCCATTTGCATATGTTTCTATGAATATTGTGATGTTGAATTGATGTATTGTAACATATCTGCAATAAAATATTATTAAACTAAGCTGTATATATCTTGTCGCAGATTTTCTTTTTGCATAGGTATGGATTATATTTTTGTGTTATACAGCGGTCACAAATGCCTCAAATCGACTTCATCTTTGGAGATCGCTGAGCCCGATACTTATATTTAATTATCGGTGGTACTTTTTCATTTCTTTTTGTTTTCTTACTTAATTTTCGATTCAGTGGTTCCACTACTCCGGCCGATTAAAGGCTCTGGGTATCGTTTAACCACTTATAGGATATGTTGTCTGCTTTTTAATTTAGTCTTTTGACTGTTACTTGTGATATGCAGGCTTCATAACCGCTGCTCCCAACTAAATTCCATTATGTTTATTTCGCTCTTCGGGGCATTTAATTTTATTAGATACTGGGACTTACGCCGTACGACATGGGGAAGAAAGACACCCTATGTCCATCGCCATATTCATGCCATCTTCGGGATGGTTAAAATTGTGTACCATTGATTTTATTGATATTGAGTTCTGCTCAACCCGGGGCTAGAGGGCGTGAGCGGTAGTTAGCATATTCACCCGCTCATGAACCTCAATCAAACCGAGACTGCAATATTTCGTATGTGTCGTTTTCGGCCGTTTCCAAAGGTCCATTATCATACTGTTTTCAAGCTGTAAAAGACAAACACAAGTATATAGAAGAAAAAAAACATCTATTTAAATCTTATACCATTATGTGCAATGGCATTTGTTTTCAGACGTGTTTTACCGTCAATAACATCAACAGTAGATCTATAAGTAGTTGAAACCTTGTGGTAGCCTTTTTTATTGAATCTTATATTCAATCGTACACAGTTATTGTTCGTATTTCTAGCAAACAAACGAGATCATCGGCTAGGTGAATCAAGCGCCGATCAAAAACCATCAACGAATATAAGACAAACAAATCATTGTTGGACCACTGTTACAGTGATTAGATATTCCCGTATTCTGTTGAACGGCTGGATTAATCAGTATTACGTCTATTCAAGGCTTTGTATACTTTTTATTTGCCTTTTTTCCTATGATTGTTTACTTTCATTAGGCGTATAACATTTGATTTTATTAATTTCCTGTCATATGATTCTTTTTAAAGCGATAATCAAACTGTGTTCCTAAATAACTTCCATAACGATATGGTTGTTTCAGTAAACATAGCTGGAATAATTATTTTCCAATTAATCGAAACCACGGGATAATTTGAAATTACTAAGCAGACATAAAAAATAAAATCGGCAACAGCTACTGCAATTTTCTCCCAGTCAGACAAAAACACGATAGGATTTAAATGCTCATACTGTCATTAGATATCCAATGCGCATTTACAACTAATAATGGAAAATTAGTAATCAGCAGGTACACACCGATAGTGTCTATATAAACAGAAACTGACATGCACAGTAATTAAAGAAATCAATGTTGCCCATAATAAATCTATCGATACGACTTCGCGATCCAGTTTGTTTGAATGGAATCTGTCAGAGCCAGTAAGATGATAAACAATGACCAAACAGGTTATCACTAAGATGTATTTTGATCAACATTCATTTCGCTTGAGTGCATTGTGGCCTGCGTAATAATTAGTTCAGACACTTGTAATTAATTATCCGTTAGAAACAAGTTTGAAAAAGTTTATTATCAAACATCCATTAGGCAAATAGCCCATGAGGATACACATTTTTACAAAACATATGACTGGTAGTCAAAATATACAATATTCACAACTAATATATTTTACAAATACACTACATCAGTATGTGTTATGATAACATTAGATATTTATTTTGTTAATAATAATTCCTTTCATTTGCGTTGAGAAGGATTTTACCCATTACAGTTTTACACAGTGAGCTTAATTTAAACACGTAGTTACTACCAACAGACAAGTTTGTGAATTGAATCAATTATTTGCAAACAAACATTAACTTCGTTTATTAAAAGATGTGTAAATAAAACTAGCCACGTTTCTAATTTCTTTATGTCATTCTGAGTTAACAAATACGTTTCTGCATATTTGGCCTATTCAACTAGTATTTTTAGAAACAAATCCAAATGTAATGATATCAATGATATCTACTATAGTCTCACGAGTTACGTTGTAAATTCGTGTATAATTGTGCATCGTAAATAAGTGCTAATACAAAACACATTTAACTGTATAACCTTCATCTTTGGGAATTAGTACGTTACAAGCTAGATTTTACACATGTCTAGTCCGGCCAGGGTTAGGCACAATTGTTATTTTGACTTTTTACTAGAAACGTTGTCGTTTTAAATACGAGACGGTGATGCAATACAATGCATATCTGGTCAATATAGGTAATAGTAATTCATTTTGTGCCTTGTATTGAGCTTTCATTTTATAGCTAATCTTCTCTTTATGTATGGTACAGCGAGGGATTACGGTGCCATTGCGTTTGGGTTTTGCTCACTAGAGATTGCGTTGAATAAAGACAACAGCGTGGATACCACAGCAACATTATTCTATCTTCATCTGTCGATTTCAAATGATTGCGTCCGTACTAAATTATAAGATATTATTTTTAAAGAGATGACTTTTAGAAATATTATTTTCAACTACAACACAATAGTTTCTGACCTTGATATACTAAATAACACTCCTAAGGAATGTGAATATAACACATCAAAATTTTGCTATGCTCCAGCAGGTTATGTCACCACTGGCAATTTAAACGTATTCGGCATCTGTTTTTGAAACGTCCTAAGTATACTATCGATGTTAATGCCTGTCGTGCTCAAATCGTCCAATCCATTGAGGATTTTAGTATAAAATGGACTCGAAGAGAACATGCGGACACAAACTCTCTTTTACTTGGAAAAAGTCAATTTTTAAAATCATAGATACACGTATTAACTTTTATAATGATAATCCCTCTTTACTTTCTCCGAGACCTAGGTTTACCTTTCGTAATTTAAACTTGGGAATTCAAGAATTTCATAATAAATTTGTTTTAGTTACTGCTGATAAAGCTTCTAATAATGTAATTATAGTTTGGCGCCTACATTACGTTAATGTTTTATCTCTCGAACTCGTTAGAACTCATTTGTATACTCAAGTTCAATCTACTGAGTATGATGTTGTTTCCACACATATCATTCGGTTCACTACTTTTAAGGCTGGGGCAGACGAAAAGCAGAACAAACTGCAAACTATGTACTGGTTCCTAAATTACATAAAAATCTGTATACGGTTAGCTTTATTTAGAATTTTAGTGCAACAACACAAACATCTTCAAACATTTAACTTCTTGGCTTACTGCCGTTAAAGATCACGTTAAACAATATTGTGCTAAATCTTATGAAAACTCTCGGATTAATTTGTTTTGGACTATTAAAGATTCAAAATTCAGGAGACGTTCTTGATAAAATTGGCAATACACGTCAAGTTTCATCTACACTATATACAACTTTACAACATCACCTTATCAAGGAAAAGCTTATTGCTTTTGTTCAAAACCATTCGCTAGGGAAAATACTACATGTTTGGCCTGTAATAATATTAAAGCGTTTTTTTACTAACGGCAGTTTAGACAATTACACTATGTGGATTTGCCAAGAAGTTTGTGAAGCACTCATCTTCCTATTTGATAATATTTTCGTCAGGTATGGAACGGCCGTTTATAGACAAGTTGTTGGTACGGACTGTGCACCCCTTGTCGCAGATTTGTTTTTATATTGCTATGAAAGAGATTTCATGATCAGTCTTTCACCAGATTCCAAGGAAGATGTTAATGAAGCCTTTAATGACACCTCCCGGTATCTGGATGACATATTGAACATTGACAAGTATTTCATTTCTACTGTGGTTAATAATATATATCCTAAAGAATTTGAACTTAACAAAGCTAATATTTCCGATACTAACGCTTCTTTTCTTGATTTACATCTCTCCAATCGAAATGTATATTATAATGAAATAATTAGCAAAATATATGATAAGAGAGATGATTTTAATTTTGATATTGTTAATTATTCTCATTTAGATGTCGTAACATCTTATTGTGTCTATGTGTCTCAACTTATTCGTTTTTCTAGAGCTTGTACTCGAGTTGAGGTCTTTATAAACTTCGTAAAATCTTTGCAAAATTGTATTACCGTAGCCCTGATCTTCTTTCCAAAAATACAATTAATTTAAGAACTGCGACAAGGACTATCACAACTTGACTTCTATGGTGACGTGATTTACAAACTTCGTAAGATTCTTGGTCATGATCACTTTCGTACTATCTTTATTAAACTTGTTAAAAGGTCTATCAAAAAAGGTTAGGACACTATCGTTTTGCAACGTACTGCATGCTTGGTGGTGGACTCATTTACATTTCGCCACTATGCTTTTCCTCTTAAATTGTGCCATGACTGGACAGGCTGAGGACCCTATGATGACGTCTACCTAAAGCCCAAATGGACGGTGACGTTTGATGTTTGTCTGCAATCATGTCTTGTTGTGCCTTCCATGGTTTATTCTCTTGTTGCTCTGGCTTCTGCCAAGTCATTCAGTACCTTCTTCGTGGCTTTCTAGTTTATTGTTCTTTTGTTTTTGTATTTATATAAACACAAGCATCTTTGTGTTTTACTTATATTGCCTATTAATGCTGTCTTGTTGGTTAGAGAATAGTTCATGGAGGGGATTTTTTTATTTACTATGTCCCGTTTAATTGGGATGGCAGAAAGGTAAGTGTTAGGTTTGTTGATCGTTCCAAGGCGGTATTCCTATTGTCAACCCTTTTGTGTTTGTGATGTGTTTCTTTTTTGTAGTTCAGTCATCTTTAAATTTGATCTTTGTTTCTGTGTGTGTGACTCTCCGCATTCAATGCTATTTTTCCTGTTAGATTTTGATATCTATATTTAACTATGGCATCATGAAATTTCCACATTTAGACGGGGACGCACCTCTTTTTACATTATATGGGATTATATATATAGCTCATTCGGTTTGGTAGGTCCTACAGTGATGTTACGGACTTCAATGATCGAAATCAGTTTATTACACTTAAACGTTTTTTCAAAAAGGTTTTCGTTATCGCAGGCTACAAAGTTCTATCGCCGCAACAAAAACCTACTGGAAATGTACCACAACAACATTTAACACTTGTCTGCGTGCGACTTGGAATATCATAACCATCTTTTAATAGAGATGTAATCTATCAATTTCGAAAATGAAAAGGGTTTGATGGATGTCCTGACAAATTCACATCAATTATGTACTGTTTTTTATATGTGTACAACCCCATATAAGTGTATCATTGGCCTTTTTCCTTGGATGTCGAATTTATTGTTATGAGATTTCCTTTTGATGGGATGTAGATTTAGTTACACTCTCTTGCTAGTTTGGGCTCTGAAAACAGAATAATAGCGATGGTGAGCTATTTTTGTTTGTTTGTTTGTTTTCAACACATGTAACGTTATATTTGACGGTCGACTTCGTGTGGTAGAGGCAGACCACCAACCTTCCCGCAATACGTACTTACAATTCCAGCTGTCGGTGGTATTCGAACTAGCAGCGGTGAGAGGCGATTTACAACTCAACGTCGTTAACCATTCGGACACGGAGACGCTCTGTAAATACTTAGATCAAATTCGGTAGACGCAAACCTGATAACAATAACCACTAATGGAACTTGAAACAAAAATAACCCTGGCTTTCATTGACCAATAATAGTGTGTTTTTGGATCTTTGTTTCATCATATATAACGCCAAACTATTATATCATGTTTTCTGTATTTATATATAGATACACTAGATCTGCATTAAGCCCATTATGCATAATTGCAAAGTCCATAATTGTAGAATGCAAATAAGAGTATTGATTGCAGGAGCGGTCCTCCGGCTGCACCATAAACGTCCACGCAGAAGGCAATGTTCCCTTTGTAATCCTTACTCCACTTTACTGTCGATGAAATAAACGGATGTGTTTGTTAAAAGTGCGTGTTCAGGATGGTTGAGTTCTTTGAAAGCAGCACTTCCTGTTTGAAAGGTTCGACTACTTTTATAACGTTTAATTGAGAGTATGCTTAATGAATTTGTCGATTAGTTTGTTGACATTACGGATCCATTCATTCAGATGAACACGACTTACGACGGTCTCGTCGATATATCTAAATATGGCAGATTAAATATTTGCTGTTGACGTGCCTTCCAGTATCGGTTTCTATCCATGCCGTTGTGCGACATATGCTGTTCATTTCTGTTATTAGTTTTAGAAGCACACATGCATTGTTACCGATGTAATCTGTACTTGTATGTGCAAATAATATTTCGAATGTTCAACTCTGCTGTAAAGGTATGTAAGTAAAGAAAAGTACAAAATGAGCATTGCGTAAAACACTCGATTTACTTTAATTGGGATAGAGACTTAACAGCTTGGCATTCGGAGTACATCCTATTTATGATAATATAAAATATTCATTAGTATGAGGTCTGGACAAAATGAGCGATATAACATCATTGCAGACCAAGCAAAACAAAAGTTACAAGATTTATCAAATCAATAGTAAACGTTTGCAACCGTTAAATATAGATATAACAATCGAATAGGAAAAGCAGCATTCAAGGATGCCAGTCAACCAACAACACACACAGAAACAAAGAACACATTTAAAGATGAATAAAAGGCTAAATAAGACATCATAAACACAAAAGGGTTGACAATAGGGCTACCGCCTTGTAACCGTCAGTGGCAAAAAAAGCCGCTTGGGGTTTAAACCAGGTTCTATGGTGTACCAAACCTCACACTTACCCTACTGTCATCGCAATAAAACGGGACAGTTTGAACAAAGAAATCCCCGGCATGAACTGTTCTCTAACCAACAAGGCATCATTAATAGGCAATATAAGTACAACACAAAGATGCTCGTGTATATATAAATACAGAAAAGAGCAATAGCCTAGAAAGCCACAAAGAAGGTATTCATTGCCTTGACAGAAGCCAGAGCAACAAGATAATAAACCACGACAAGACAAGACTGCAGACAAACATCAAACGTCACCGTCCTTTTGGGCTTTAGGTAGACGTCATCATAGGGTATACAGCCTGCCCGGTCATCGCACAATTAAAGAGGAAATCATAGTGGCGAACTGTAACTGGATCCACTACCAAGCATGCAGTGATAGAACTAGATGTTAAAATGATACTGTCTGTAAGTAAGCAGATATTGAGCATTGCCAAATAACCGTCTGATTTCTATTCATTGCAAATATGCATGTAAACATTAGCATATACCAAGACAAGCCTGTACTAGTACATTCGTGGGTTTCGAAAAAAAGAAGAGTTTTATTGATTATTTGTAAATACTGTTTGACCCACATTCAGCCCAACAAAGTGGTACTTCTTTGTTTGTACCTCTATTGAATTCCGTCAAACAATTTTGGATTATTTAGTAAATATTCAATAATGGTTGTTGTGTTATGTTGGTCAAAGTAATTATTTTGTGTTTTATAGGATAACAATTACGGACAATGCCCCTTTAAATATGAAATATGTATTGATTGAAAAGTATAGGTTACCAATGTCATGTTTTTCAGAATAAAGGTAAATTTAAAGGTTGAACATCAAATGTAGCGTTCGAGGACCACGGTCAACCAAAAACAAGCACAGAAACAACCAACAATTACAAAGATAGATAAAAGGCAACATATGAAATCAATTAATGAAAAGATTGACAATAGAGCTACCGATTTGGAACGGTCCGTGGCAAAAAACGACGCTGAGGGTTTAAACCTGGTTCTAGATTGCACCAAGCTTCACTCTTACACTACTCCCATCCCAAAAAAAATGGGACAATGTAAACAAAATTTCTAAATTTAGCACTGACTGCTACAAACGGTCAATACAAATATCGCATCGTTCTAAATGACGTTCGTGGTCACCCTTCTTCTCAAGCTGTATAGATTACGATGTGTTTGTTAACAACTTGTTTGTTATTGAGATATTTATTACTAGCTTGTAAGATAGATATTGTTAACGCCTGACCATTAGCGTATGCTGTTATAGAAAGGCTGAAATCATTTCTTAATACCAGACCAGTATGCAGCAACTACTATATATTACGTTTCGACATTCGTTTCTAAGAAATATGTTTTAAATATATTTTAGTATGACCATGATCATGACGTTAATCGTTAATATTATTATCGTATTTACTTAATCAAGAACAAATGTTTACTTGTTACTAAATTTTAAATGAATGGCATTGGGGGACAAACTAGCATATCAACATCAGTAACTGCTCATACAATTGTTTTCCATAGGATGTTAATCTGTAATAATGACGGTTTGTAATATGTTCATATAGTAACGCTATAAACGTTCTACACTTTACCAGTACATGTAGCAAGAAATATCAAATGGAAGGAGATATTGGAACAACAATCAAACTTTGGATTACAATGGAGAGCCGTAGAGGGGTGCATGCTTTCAAAATGACGACAATTCAGTCTCTGTTCATTTAAATAGATTTGTATTGACGAGTCTATGTAAATTTCATCAATTGTTTAAATAGTGTGAAGGCTGACGACACAAAGATGTTTATTAACGTTTATTAAAGTAGATGGGAACATAACAGGACTATGTATCAATTATTAGATTGGAATTTGATTCAAATAAATGTGTAAACGTTAACATCGAAAACGATGTTTCGAGATGACCCTTGTAAACAATGTTTTTTAGCAGCAAACTCCGTCGTCACCTGCTTCTAACTGTGATTGATCCTTCGATTAAAATACTATATCTTGATAGCAGCGACCGGAACATAATTCGTCGTGAGTGTCATGCGTTACTGTATCAGTCCATTGCATGTAGGTGCTATGGTTTTTTATAGGACCATGTTTCTAATTGTTGCACTAAAATTATAGATTGTATTTGACTGGTTAAACAATACCAACGTTGACACGCTCACGAATACTGCACATTGATAAAAATCGTATTTCATTAATCAATTGATATTGCTATACTAAAGGTATCACTACACAGTTAGCTCCCTTGAAATCCACGTTAGGGAAATACTTACGCCTTAAAAAGTAGTAGTGTATTCTTCGGTTTTAAATATTTTTAATAATTGCTGACAGATATCTTTATTGTTGTTGCAGGTGAGATGAACAGAGTCTGAAATTGGATCTGCAGCTATTAGATGACACTGCCACCAACATATGGCAGTTTTATGGCTGTTGAAGAAGAGTAGGAATTCTGATCCAAACTCTGGAGTTAAAGCCGAAAATAGTGCATTCGAAAAGACCACTTAAATTAAGAAAACAAATACCTGGCCAACGTACCAGATTTTGTAGTTTTGTGTGGGCAAATGACTTGGTTACATTAAAAAGTAACTTTTAGCTTGATAACTTCCTGTTCGGAATGGCCCTGTAAACTTCATTCATATAACCCAACATAGGAAAAATGCACTATGTAGTGATACTTAAACAGTATTTTTTATTTAGACGCTTTTTATATATTAAAACACATCAATTAATTGCTACTCTTTTCTATATACATATTAAGTGTTGTGTGCTAAGTCATATTGTTGATGTTTTCTCTGGGTTCAGTTCAGACACATGTAACGTGTTTTTTGAAAATTGACATTTTTTACTACTTCTTCCTGAAGGCCTTGTGAAATTTGAACAATAATACAAAATGTAAACATGAAGCATAACAACAGTAACTATTGCACTTGTCATTACTCCTACAGGCTACTACAGGACAATATACTGGCTAATATACATATTATAACCGTAAGATTTGTTCTTGTAAACAAAGTACATACGCAAAGAAATGAAGCAACTAAATATACACTACATTACTTATTATATTTACTTAAACTGTACAAATAAAACTGCAACATTTATAAATAACACCTCTTCCGATCATTCGGGAATGACAGCTTGAACTATTGAAACAGAGTTAAAATTGTGTTGTTGTACATGCAACACAATTTTGTTTGTGATGACATAAACCTTGCCATGTATTTATCCGTGTTATTGCTGTTTGTTACTACATGTATATTTTGGTTGACTGTGGTCCTTCAATGTTACTTTTTCTGTTTCTGTTCCACTTTTATACCTACTCGTATCTTAAAACTACAAATCCAATATAATGTCTACACATTCAGGATTGTACGGTTACGCTCGATCAATGTCTAAGACGATCGATCACATGATCAATTGTTTGTGTCTGTTTGGTTAATATATGAAAATGGTACACGTGTTATAGTATCCCAATCTGTCTATGCAATTGTGATCTTTTAAACGAAAATCTCCGTGGTTCTCGGGAGTTCCCTTGTTTTACGAATAAGGAAATATGTCATGTATCATTTATTATAATAGCACATGCATTTCTGGCTTATAACCGACATTGTTGATCGTTGTAATACTGCAGGAACGTAATTGCTTATTCATATTTATATTTAGAAAATGGATTATTTGGCTTTAACAGATCATATTCACGTTAATTTAGGGTATTAAGAGCTCTCGAAAACAAGGTCAATGCTAGTATACAGAGGAATACTGAGAGGGAGCACGTATTAAACGTATATAGTAAACTATTTTTAAAATAATTTATGTTTGTGTGTGTTGCTTCCAGGGTATCTCCTTTTCAGTATTTATGGGCTGAGCATCCTAATATATGCATATGAAACAGGAAGTTGGAGTGTGTGGTTCATTGTTAGAGCATCAAAATCAAAAGTTCGCTCCTCACCGTGGACATGCTATTAACTTTTTAGCAAGATAATTAATCTACATTGACTAGTACTAGTTCGACTCAGGAAGCCACTTAGAGTTATCAATATAATAATATTTCAAAAATTTAAATATAAAACACACGACAAGTACAAGGACAAAGCAAAGTATGCGAAATCACAAACATAAAGGTTTTACAAGACAGCTATCGCCTTTTCAACGGTCAGTGACAAAAAGTCTGCTGGGGTTTTAAACCAGTTTCTACAGGTCAAAGTAATCGAATATAATGTATGAGCCTATGTACAAAATAAAGTTCTTATGCAACATTGCATGATATCCAGGATAACGCTGGGTTTAGCAAAAGTGCTGCTATTTCAGATATAAGAGTAATTGTTGACATCATAAGACAACAAATCGAGACTAAAACTGAACTATATATAACACACATTTAATATCAAATGAACATGTAGTTATAATGAATATTATATTCACTATATATAGTTCAAATAAATCTTTTGACTAAGCCTCATCAATGAAAGGTCTGTGTTCGATCAAGCTGAATTATCTCATGTATCACTGTCATTGGTGTTCGATCAATATGATTTACATTATGTATCTCTTTCCTTGGTTCTATTATTATGCTGATTTATTACTGTTCGTGGTGTTCGATCAAGCTGATTTCTCTCTGTCCTTGGCTTTCTATTACGCTGATTTATCACTGTCCTTGGTGTTCGATTAATCTTATTTATCATTGTTCTGTGCGTCTATTACGCTGATTTATTACTGTCCTTGGTGTTCGATCACGCTGATTTATCACTATCCTTGGTGTTTGATCAACCCGATACATCACTGTCCTTGGTTTTCTTTTACGCTGATTTATCACTGTCCTTGGTGTTCGATCACGCTTATTTATCACTGTCCTTTGTATTCTATTACGCTGATTTGTCACTATCCCTGGTGTTCTATTACGCTGATTTATCACATCCCTTGGTGTTCGATCAAGCTGTTTTATCACTGTCCTTGGTGTTCGATCAAGCTGATTTATTACTGTCCGTTGTGTTCTATTACGCTGATTTATCACTGTCCTTGATGTTCTATTCTGCTTATGTATCACTGCCCTGGTGTTCGATTACGCTGATTTATCACTGTCCTTTTTGTTCGATCAAGCTGTTTTATCTCATGTATTACTGCCCTTGGTATTCGATCAAGATGATGTATCTAACGGTTACAGTACCCAATTGAAACAAACGGTCTGATTGGCAGAAAAAGTATATGGAATGCCCGATGTTCAAAGCATACGTAAGCCTCATTTGGATTGGATGAGAGGCTAGGCGGGAAATTCAATGATGTTTACTTGAATTAATAATTTATTTCTGATTATTATTTAGAATAGCTTTCATTGATATATTTTGATTCTGTGATATGGCAGAGTAACAAGGAAAGTATATTATTTTCATAAATTGGTTTGGGGATTCCCTAAAATTGTAGGGTCATGACATTCGAACGCATGGAAGTGGCATTAATAATAGGTCAACACCAGAAAAGAAGTTCCTTTTTAAATGTATCTAAGTTGCATCTGTGCATCAGGATTAGCAAAAGCAAGCCTGGATTTTTTGTTTGCATGTCAGATGGGAAAGCATTAAACAGTAAGTCTATGGAAAAGGCAATAGTGGTCTATGACCTAAAGGTAAAGAAAGACAAAAATATCGGACAGGGAAAGCAGCATTCAAGGACGACAGTCAACCACAAAACACAAAAACAAACACGCAAACAGACAAACGAGAAGGCAAAAGTAATAAAAAATACAAACGACATCACAAACACAAAAGGGTTGACAATAGGGCTACCGCGTTGGAACGGTCAGTGGCAACAAAGGCCACTGGGGTTTAAACCGGTTCTAGGGTGCACCAAACCTCACACTGACTCTACTGTCATCCCATTAAAACAGGACAGTGTAAATAAAGAAATCCCCGCCATGATCTAATCTCTAACCAACAAGGCAGTATCAATAGGCAATATAAGTAAAACACAAATATGCTCGTGTAAATATAATACAAAAAAACAATAGCCAGAAAGCCACAATGAAGGTACTCAATGACTTGGCAGAAGCCAGAGCAACAAGAGAATAAACCATTAATGGCACCACAGGAAAGATCATAGACAAACATCAAACGCCACCGTCCCAATGGGCTTTAGGTAGTCTATAAATCACATCACCATATAAGTCAGGTTGTGATAGTCCTTGTCGCAGAAGAGTCCTTAAATTACTTTTATATTTGGAAAGAAGATCAGGGTTACGATAATAAAATTTTGCAAAGGTTTTACGAAGTTTATGGTAACGGTATTGAGTAGCTTTTTAGTTATACAAAGATTACGAATATTAAAGTCCTCAACTCGAGTACAAGCTCTTGAAAAACGAATAAGTTGAGACACATATACCTAATAAGAAGTTGCTCGGGGAACATCCCCATCCAAGTGGGGGTCCAAGTGGGGGTAATTAACAATGTCAAAATTAAAATTATCTCTCTTGTCATAGATTTTGCTAATTATTGCACCATTTTCAATCGAGAGATCTAAATCAAGAAAAGAAGCGTTATTATCAGATATATTAGCTTTATTAAGCTGAAGTTCTTTAGGATAAATAGTATCAACCATAGTTGGAACGAAAGGGTTGTCAATGTTCAGTATGTCATCCAGATACCGAGAGGTCATTAAAAGCTTCAATAACATTTGCCTGGGTATCTGGTGAAAGACTGAAATCCCTTCATAGCAAAATAAAAACAAATCTGCGACAAGTGGTGCACAGTTCGTACCCATAGGGATACCAAGAATTTGTCTATAAACGGTGGTACCATACCTGACGAAAATATTTTTCTAATAGGAAGATGAATGCTTCACAAACTTCATAGCAAGAAAGATAAAAAATATCGGACAGGGAAAGCAGCATTCAAGGACGACAGTCAACCACAAAACACAAAAACAAACACGGAAACAGACAAACGAGAAGGCAAAAGTAATAACAAATGCAAACGACATCACAAACACAAAAGAAGTTATGACCCTATCAAGTCCACATAGTATAATTGTCTAAGTTAGATCAAATGTAATACTAATGCAAGTATACCATAACGTCATATAAATAATTGATGATCTGGCGCATATGACATAGCGTTCGTTTAAATTTGACGATCAATGTTAAAAATGAGTCAAGCAATGATAGTCTGTCATAACACATGTTTTTTCTTAACGAACCCATTTAAATGTTGTATCAATCAATGCCAGTATGCCATAACGTCAGTTTGAATTTAAAATTTAAACAATGCAAGCATGCTATAACACCTGCTTTAACATGCTAATTAATATTAAACTAAGGTCAAGCATTGCAAGTATCCCGAAATACATGCTAGAACGTTAACATCAACACTATACCATAGTCATGTACTTCTAATTTTCCCTAACGCCTGCTGTATCTTTGAAGATCAGTATTAAATATCAGTTATTTGCTTCTCTTTCTTAAACTTGAAGTTCTGTATTAAAATATAACACTGATAATAAATTAATAAAATAAACAGTAATTACATTAGGCCATGACAGTTTTACTAAACAACCTGCACAAAAAGGAGGAAAATGGTCCTCTAGAAACAACAGCATCCGTACGCAATGATACCGTATGTCCGAACTGTTAAACTGGCATTGAACAGGACAATACACAACATAAAGAGTATCGAAGAAAAAGCGCAACTTGTTTTAAATAAAATAACATTCGATGAACACATTGACTTTTTCTCTCTTTTGCT
Organism: Cyrtodaria siliqua; assembly: GCA_037043455.1. Lineage (NCBI taxonomy): Eukaryota > Metazoa > Mollusca > Bivalvia > Adapedonta > Hiatellidae > Cyrtodaria > Cyrtodaria siliqua. The sequence goes on from JAWPHD010008420.1 coordinate 73,503, forward strand.
TACTAGATCTGACAAATGAAGCCGTAATGCGTGCTTAATGAAGCCGTAATGCGTGCTTATATAAAATGACATTCTAAGAACACATTGACTTCTATCATTTACTTACTATATATGACAAATGAAGCCGTAATGCGTGCTGCTTATATAAAATGACATTCTAAGAACACATTGACTTCTATCATGTACTAGATCCGACAAATTAAACCGCAATGCGTGTTTATATAAAATTACATAAGAAAAACACATATTGACTTTTCTACCATTTACTTTCTAGATCTGACAGCAATGACACTTGAATAATAGCATTACATCATTCTTTAATACGATCTGCAGAAATATTTGTCGTATGCATGCAATAATGAGATATTTGATGATCTGGGTGAAACGTGATATACTACGCCTAATACATCAACTGAACTCTAACCGTGCAGTCATTTGACATTGACTGATGGTGCTTTCTTACAGTCTATGACTTTCAGCGAATACTTCCAACACGTTGATCGTTTTATGTCTGCCTAATGATCACCGTATCGTTTCTGGACTTTATGAATATAGATATTCTGTTTTCCCAATAAAGTACATTGGATCATCGAAACGGTACATAGGCAAGTCGTATACAACATTATATATCGGTCGTTTCCTGTTTGACTTTTATATCTACTCATAGTGTCACTAACATGTCTTCGGAAATTGCAACTGAATAAAACATGAGATGCCACAACTTATTAACTGGTGGACTGCGATCAATAATAACACTTGAGTTTTTTTGGAACATTTGAGTTAATGAAGATTAAAACATGTGTAAGTGACCAATTACACTGTTAGCCGGTTCCCAGTATTAAACTACTGGTACCCTACAGTACATTCAGTATTAACGCAGTATGACACTACTTGTACCCGAACGTACATTCAGTATTAACGCAGTATTACACTACTGGTACCCGAACGTACATTCAGTATTAACGCAGTATTACACTACTGGTACCCGACAGTACATTCAGTATTAACGCAGTATTACACTACTGGTACCCTACCGTACATTCAGTATTACCGCTGTATTACACTACAGGTACCCTACAGTACATTCAGTATTAACGCAGTATTACACTACTGGTACCCTATAGTACATTCAGTATTAGCGCAGTATTACACTACCGGTACCCTACAGTACATTCAGTATTATCGCAGTATTACACTACTGGTACTCGACAGTACATTCAGTATTAACGCACTACTGGTAATTTTAAACTACTGGTACCCTACAGTACAGTCATTATTAACGCAGTATTACACTACTTGTACCCAAAAGTACATTCATTGTACATTCCTGTGTTGCAGTATGACACTACTGGTACCCGAAACTATACAAAGTGTACAATGCAGAGTTGCAGTATTACACTACTGGTACCCAAAAGTGCATTCAGTGTACAATGCAGAGTTACAATATTTAAACTACTGGTACCCGAATGCACATAAGCCGGTGCTAGAGGGTGTGAGATGTGTTGCAGTATTAAGCCGTTGCTAGAGGGTGTGAGATGTGATGCACATAAGCCGGTGCTAGAGGGTGTGAGATGTGTTGCAGTATTAAGCCGGTGCTAGAGGGTGTGAGATGTGATGCACATAAGCCGGTGCTAGAGGGTGTGAGATGTGTTGCAGTATTAAGCCGGTGCTGGAGGGTGTGAGATGTGATGCACATACGCTGGTGCTAGAGGTTGTGAGGTGTGTTGCAGTATTAAACCGGTGCTAGAGGTTGTGAGATGTGTTGCAGTATTAAGCCGGTGCTAGAGGGTGTGAGATGTGTTGCAGTATTAAGCCGGTGCTAGAGGGTGTGAGATGTGATGCACATAAGCCGGTGCTAGAGGGTGTGAGATGTGTTGCAGTATTAAGCCGGTGCTAGAGGGCGTGAGATGTGATGCACATAAGCCGGTTCTAGAGGGTGTGAGATGTGTTGCAGTATTAAGCCGGTGCTAGAGGGCGCGAGATGTGTTGCAGTATTAAGCCGGTGCTAGAGGGCGCGAGATGTGTTGCACATTATATTGCCCCTCATGACTCGATACACACAATAACAATGATGTTTGTGTTCAGTAGTTCGACCATGCAATTGATCCGTTTTGGAGTCTGCTAAAAGTAAACGAACACATTGCTTTTCGAAGTAAGTACAAGGTTTACCATTTTATTTTAAACAGACTGTTTTCATACAAAATAATTCTCGCATTGACTTCTCTGTTAAAACACATAGCTATATGATTAAGGACCTGTCTCCAGCAGCCTATGTATTAGGGGAGGAAAACATTTGTATAGGTAACTGTAAATACCTGTTAGACAAGGCGGTAGCCATATTGTCAACACTTTTTTGTGTTTGTGATGTCGTTTGCATTTGTTATTACTTTTGCCTTCTTGTTTGTCTGTTTGCGTGTTTGTTTCTGTGTTTTGTGGTTGACTGTCCTACTTGAATGCTACTTTCCCTGTCCGATCTGTTTATATGTCTTTATACAATTGCCTGATAACATGGAGGTATTCAATTTTGTTTCAGTTTATGATGGACTCCCACTACAGCGTTTCTATGGAGTGACATATTAAAACATATACGCAGGAGCTTTATTAGTGGTGTTTTGATGAGTTCTTATTCTAAAACCAACGAATTAACAAAACATTTTGTATTTAGTACAGCTTAATTTTTAAATTTGCTTCTTCTTCATAAAAGTAAAGTTTGAAGTATTATATACTGTTATGCCCTAGGTTATGTAGGTACTGCTCAATTTACCAATTATTTTCATAGAGAAAATTTTACTCTGAAGTAAAGCACATTTAAGTTTGAATACAGTTTTTATTCCTAATTATATTTTTAAAAAAAGGAGATATCCATTGTTGTTTTACGAATAACTACGTATACAACGGCACGTGTAAGGCGGCGTTTTATATTCCGAAATTATTGCACTGTCAGGGTGATGATCCAATCTGATGCTTTCTGCAATTGAAACACAACTATTAAGCTGTTTATTATGTAAGACATGTATCGATAAATAGTACGTGCGTGGCGTAACAAAATACAGACATATGCTGTACATGAAATGACAAGATAATTCTTGCATTGAAAAAACACACCGCTATATAATCGATATTATCGATACGCAGTCTAAGCTTCCTAGACTGAACGGAAGCACTTGCTCGATCTCTGCCAATGGTGTTCAATTACTGCATCGATTGTTTCCTTCCTTATTTAATACATGTTTATGTCTTTAATTAGGAACGAATGTCGTCTATTAATGACAAACATCATCTTTCTGGTTGTCTTCAGTTCGAATATCATCAAACATATGCCACTTGTTAGCACACTAATGCTTCTTTGTTGTATAGAAAATTCCCCCAAGGTACTGGGTTCAGTATTAATTAATTTACTATGCTTATTTGTGTAAGTATGTACTAAACTACGTACATTAGCATACGTTTTGTGTATACCTCTGAGAGAGTGTGGCGGCTGGAGCCAATTAAGGTTTACTATCGTCTGCTAATGAATATAAATATTCTTCGTTGTCGTCAGCAATTTTCATACAAGAAGTAGTTTGGTTATTAGCGAATGTTGTAGCGCAATACACTATTCGCAATTACACTTAAATTGACGGATGCTAAAGCAGTTGAACGTCGTACTCGTCGAGGAAAATGTGCATGCTGTTGATTTCAACAATTCCCAATAAAATATCATATTTGGATACATGCAACAATTTGGCAGTATATCAAGTTTTTGTCGTTTTTCAAAACCAAATTTAAAGGAACTAAGAATCTATCAACAAGATGGCAGTGAGGTAGCCAGACTGACACATCGATACACAGTTGACAAACGATGAACTGACAGTGTGCCAGATACCATCACCAGATGGTGTAGATCCTATCAACTTGCCCTCAGTCTTAATACCATTGCGATACGTAACGGAACGATTGTTCAAATCACAAGCTAGTTTCCAGACAAACAGCGACCTGATAATTTGTTATATATTCGACACAAGGAAACAAGACAAAACTTGTTATTTCTGAATTTTGAGAACATGATCATTACAATTCCATTATTGCAGATATCCATAAAAAATATTGTATTCTTTTATTCAATCTCATTTGTGTGAATGCATTGATCTTTCACCGTTATCCAATGAGTATGCATACACATCTTAATTGATCGTCAATTATTGAAGCAATTACACACAAATCAACAAGTGTCTGTGTCGGTTTTATACGGACTCCAAAGTGTTGGAGGAAAATGGTAGACATACATATATTGCAGAAACGTTGCACATCTTGATTATCTCATGATTGAATGAAAAAGTATTAAAATAGAAACTTAAAAATCGCCGAACACGATGAATATAATATATATATATATATTGCCGTCTCGATGAAAAATGAAATGCTAGCTCCGTTCACGCCCTCAAGCCCCGGGTTGAGCAGAACTCAATATGTAAAATGACAATAGGATATGTACACTCATATGCAGTGTGGTGGCAGTAAAACGTCTTTGGAGATGGCTGAGCCCGATATTTATATTTACACAACACTCAAGGCTCATGGCTTTAGTTCCTTTAAAAGTATGCCTTATGGGACTATCATTCAGGTCCATTTTGTCATTAATTTAAATTGTGTCAAAAGCTTCGGCTCTAATAGGATAATGTGTGCACTGTTTGACGCTATACTTTCTTTATATAATAAGTATGTGATAGCATATAAGCTCGTTAAAGAATATCACCGTAATGATAATCAGTGGAGGAATTGGAGTCCGATAAGTAAAAAAACATGCTTAAATGAATTCTGTATAATGAATGTATACAATATTTACTGACTCATACAGGAATATATCGGCAACGACTGAAGCAACTTTTGCTCACATTTAAATACAGACCGTTCTTAAATGAACGCAGACAAAGGAAGAATGAACAGAGAATTAACGTAGGATGAACTCGGAATGAACACTTAATGCATTTTGCCTTTTGGAATAAACGATTGTTTGCAATATACTGGTATCCATATGAACGTGGTTGAGTTGTTAGTGGACAAAGGTTACATTGACATGAGAGATATTGTTATTGTAGAACACTGCACGAACGAACACAACTCCTGTTGATGTCGTTATGTCCATGAATGCAGTTCCGTGCTTTTAAATAAATATAGAGTTTCGTTTTGTTTTTATTTAAATGTGAATGCATTCAAGAAATCAAATAACATGCAAATGGAGTGTAAATGGAGTGCAAACCAAACTTCATGTGTGAGTTGCTTGCCCGTATACTAATACATACTGAAAATGTATTCCTTTGGAAGCAACAAGCACAAACGATAGAGAAATGCAATATAATCGATTCACGAGAGATAATAAAAGTGGCAGTACCTCTCAGGCACCCTAGTTCAGACTTAACCGGACAGGCTGTGGACTCTATGATGACGCCTACCTAAAGCCCATTGGGACTGTGGCGTTTGATTTTTGTCTATGATCTTTATTGTCGTGCCCTTAATGGTGTATTTTCTTGTTACTCTAGCTTCTGTCAAGTCATTGAGTACCTTCATTTTGGCTTTCTAGGCTATTGCTTTTTGTATTATATTTACACGAGCATATTTGTGTTTTACTTATATTGCCTATTGATGTTGCCTTGTTGGTTAGAGATTAGATCATGGCGGGGGATTTCGTTATTTACATTGTCCCATTTAATGGGATGACAGTAGGCTAAGTTTGAGGTTTGGTGCGCCCTAGAACCGGTTTAAACCCTCCAGTGGCCGACTTGGCCACTGACCGTTCCAAGGCGGTAGCCCTATTGAAAACCCTTTTGTGTTTGTGATGCCGTTTGCATTTATTGTAAAACAGGATATTCCAAACGGTATTGCAAATCCGCGTTTACAATTTATCAATTAAAATGGATGTATAGGAAGCCTGAACAAATTTGCACCTTAAACCAGAAGGTCATTTTCATGTGGACACTTTCACAGAATCCTTAATTTGAGTGAATATTTTCTTTACATGTGCTGTGAACAAGTTCTTCTTTTGTTGGAGACATGCGTATGCTCCAACCGCGGACAATGTCTAGAATGTTCCAATGGTATGATCTATTTCAACAATTAGTCATGTAATATAATTTACTTTCAGCACATTGCCTGGACACTTGAATTGGACAGGTTCCTCTTTGGTTGGTGACTATCCTGATAACTTGACGTTCTCAGTTGTTATTATCATAACACTCGTCATTGCATCAGGAGTTAGGGTAATAATACAGGAATTAATTAATGTGCATGGTCGTGTACTCCATTATAGCTAACGGCCGGAGAAGATATAGTACAGAGAAACATGATTAGGACTCTATAGTCATTTTATTAAATCATATATTTTTTTACCGTTTGTTCATATCTGTCTTTTGATCATGTATTCAACTTGTGTTTCCTATTTGTTAATTGTTTTGCATTATATATTTACCAAATGTGTGTTTCTGTGTCTCTTTATAATTTGTATTCTTTTATTTTGCAAACATTAAGGTAAATTGTATTTTCAGGCAACTTCGACCTTCAACTTGATGATGCCGTTTTTCAACTTTCATGTCAAGCATGGACATTGGACTAACCATTCAGGTATTTTGCAACCATTAAGTTAAAATGTATTTTCAGACCTTCAACTTGATGATGGTGTTTTTCAACATGTTGATCATTATGTGTTTCGTTTGTGTCGGCTACTTTCATGTCAAGCATGGACATTGGACTAACCAGCGTCTGAAATTAACAGGACAAGTAACTTAAAAAAATTACTTGTCCTCAGCCAAATTTACTTGTCCCCGCACTTCATGTAAAAGTGATACAAAAACAAGATCATTATGTATTTCCGTTAAAAAACTGCCTGCCTGACGGTCAGAGAGTTGAATGGACCTACACACCGAGAAAAACATGTTTCCGTTTGAGTAGTCTAACCACTTAAACTGGTGTTTCGAGGCATCCTGGAACTTACGAGTACGTTTGATTTTATCATAATTTCGTTTCTAAAATGTCTTCATCTTTTTTTTATCTTCTTTTTTTTTTTTTGCATCATCTGACAGATATCGCCACATTTACAAGATCAAGTTAGGTCGTTGCCGGTGTCTGTATTATAATTTTGTGAGAAAATATGTTTTAAAATACGCCACATATCGTCTACGCACTTGCCCGCCATGAGATCGGCAGTTACCGTAAACATGTTGGTCTTAACAAATTTAATTTGTCAAACAAACTCGTAATTCAGTCGGTACGTCTCGTATTACACGAAAGTGACGTTACATTCCCTCAGCCAATGAAAACAAGAGATTTTTTATTCGTCATTTATAAGGTTCTCGCCGATGTTTTGACATTTTGTCTTGATATAAAATGTAGTTGTCTGTCGGACAAGTCACCTGTGACAATCATCTTGTCCCCAGTAGAATCCACGTGGCATCGGACAAGCGGACAAACGTTAATTTGAAACCCTGCTAAACCAGCTGGTTTATTCGCTCATTGATTTTCAGGTGTAAGTAACTCATTTGTGTATATTACTAATACTGTATCTGATAAAGTTGTTTATAGTCATCAATGAACTATGGAATAATCCCCATCCAAACTGTTTCGATCACAGATTATCTAATGGCAGTGTCTACACTTCCTTTACACACAATGAACTATTTAAAGGCGGCTGAAATGGAAATGTTATATGTCTCTTAAGTTTTAAAGTGCCGTGAAAATTATATTGTAATTAACCTTGTTTGCAAACAATGTAGTGACTGACGAGATAATGTTGATACGTTGAAGGTATTAAGTATAATGATTCAGATAATATTATGTTTTAGGCTTATTCTTCGAGCTTCTTTACTTCTATATTGTTTTAAAAAAGGTCGTATTGATATAATATGTTTATTTAAATACGCGTGATCACGTTATAGCTATCAATGAAGAGGCATAATGTGTATAAACTCTGTATACAGTTGCGTCTATTAAGATTGGTTTCAAATAGGTTTAAGTGGGAGAATACACGAACAGAACAGAACTTAACTTACTGATGTTATTGAGGTATTTAATGACACCTCTCGGTATCTGGATGACATATTAAACATTGACAACCCTTTCTTTTCTACTATGGTTAATAATATATGCCCTAAAGAACTTCAACTTAAAAGCTAGTATTTCCGATACTAACGCTTCTTATCTTGATTTACATCTCTCCATTGAATATGGTGAAATAATTAGCAAAATATATGACAAGCAAGATGATTTTAATTTTGATATTGTAAATTATCCCCATTTAAATGGGGATGTTCCCCGAGCAACTTCTTATGGGGTCTTTGGGTCTCAACTTATTCCTTTTTTCTGGAGCTTGTACTCAAGAAATATAAAAAGATCGGACAGGGAATGTAGCATTCAAGGAGGAGTGTCAAGTTGAGGACTTTAATATTCGTAATCTTTGCATAACTAAAAAAGCTACTCCTTCAGGGTTACCGTTACCGTAAACTTCGTAAAACCTTTGCACAATTTTATAACGTAACCCTGATCTTCTTTCCAAATATAAAATAATTTAAGAACTCTTCTGCGACAAAGACTATCACAACCTGATTTATATGGTGACGTCATTTTCAAACTTTGTAAGATCCTTGGTCATGAACACTTTCATACTATCTTTGTTAAACTTGTTAAACGGTTTTTCAAAAGAGGTTATGACCCTATCATTTTGCAACGCACTGCTTACACCCATTTACAGTTCGCCACTATGCTTTCCTCTTTGATTGTGCGATGACCGGACAGGTTGTGACCCTGTTATGACGTATACCTACAGCCCAAAAGGACGGTGACGTTTGATGTTGGTCTGCAGTCTTGACTTCTCGTGCCCTCATTGGTTTATTCTTATATTGATATATACACGAGCAACTTTGTGTTTTACTTATATTTGTGCTGCCTTGTTCAGTAGTCGTTAAACAATTCCCGAAAACCAAATACGGAAGACACGTTTCTACAGATATTTACACTGCGACGATTGATTCGTTCAAATTGATCACTGACAAAAGCAAATAATTACATTTTCACCCTGTCTCTACTTGTCTTTATGTTCTTAAAGTGGTATGCATGATTTGTCTAAGTTCTCTATCGAAATAAAAGACAATTGAAAGCCCATTGGTATAGCCCAAAGCATTGTTGCATTAAATGCGTTTATCTTAAAATCCCATTTCTGACAGTTTAGTAATTTAACAGATCATTTATTCATCGTTGTTAAATCACTGATTGAACATAAATAACATGGTATTTTTTATTTTGTTATACAGGTAACAAAAATATCGTAGAAACAATATAGTTTGTATAAACAGATATATTGACTGAAATAAGAAAAATGGTCCTATAGAAATCACAGTAATCAAACGCAATGCACCGTAGGACCGCACTGCATCATAAACTGAAAAATGAACATATTTAAAATGTCAATGACAAGGACAATACGTTGATAAAGAGTGGTGAAGGCAGGATTATCTGCTTGGAACAGTCGGTAGACAATAAGGCCTTCATGTTAGCTTAAATCGAGTTTATGTGTAAGCAAACTCTCTATTATCCTTTCGTCAACGCCCAAATTGCAAAACAATGTACAGAAACGTACATTACATCACAATGTAATCCCTAACAATAATGTTCACATCCAGAAAAATTAGCAAACAATACTCTTAATTATACAGATCGACGCCACAGTTTACAACTTTAAATTTGTCGAAAGGATTGAGCCATTGGACAAGACATGTACGATCAAATCGGTGATAAAGCGATCGTACAACCAATATCATACCGACATTTTGTACTAGCAGACACACTGACTAAAACCTAATTGTTGTGTCAGCGAGTGATGCCGTAATAAGGACATACATGCATTTCCTCCGTGCCACGTTTAGTTTATTTCACTGGTTATTTCCTGTTCTACTTGTCGACATAGTTAACAAGTGTTTTATATCATGTGAAAATCCATCCACGTTAAATATTTCATCATAAAAATAAACAATTAATAGACTTCATGTGAAACCACATAATATGCATGTGAAACATCACTTCATACGAGGGCCGTTCAAATATTACGTGGGCAGTTTTAATAGTTAATAGACTTTTATAAATGACGTAAGCTAAATTATTTGGCAAGAAAGGTCTACATTTTCACTTTTATATCAGTAATTATTATAAAATTATTTTAAACAGATTTAAAGAAATACAAGCGTTTACCTCCACTGTAGCCGTGGCGGTGCACGTCATGTATGCTTTGACGTCGCCTTGAAAACCAACAACAGCCTAAGGTTATAAAAGATCAAACCTGTTGAAAATAGTAAAGTAATTTGTTATTTAATTAGATTATTGTATTATTCATGGTTTGAGTTTGTCACCTGCTAGCCAGGGTGAAATTATTGATGCCTTTAATAATACTTCTCGGTATCTTAATGCCATACTCAATATTGATAAAACGTTCTTTGCTCATATGGTTACTAACATTTATCCACCAGAGCTCACGTTGAATAAAGCCAACAGTTCGGATACTGTAGCAGCATTTCTCGATCTTCATCTCTCGATTTCAAATGATTGTATTCATACTAAAATCTATGATAAGAGAGATGATTTCAATTTTAACATCGTTAACTATCCACACCTGGATGGAGATGTACCTCGTGCTACCTCATATGGGGTGTATATCTCCCAGCTCATTCGATTTGCTAGAGGTGTAATGATGTTATAGACTTCAATGATCGTAATCAAGTTATTACAAGTAAACTTCTTCAGCAGGGTTTTCGTTATCACAAACTACGTAGATCTTTCTCTAAATTCTACCGCCGCAACGAGGGCCTGCTGGAAAAGTACAACACCAACCTTAAAACACTTCTGCGACTAGGCATATCACAACCCTCATTTTATGGAGATGTGGTCTATAAACTTCGAAAGTTAAAGGGGTCTGACGGGTTTCCTGACCGCTTTACAAATTTAATCAGGAAGTTCGTCAGAAAAGGATATAACCCCTTGGTTTTACAGCGCACTGCATGTTTAGTGATTGACCCCTCTACAGTCAGTCATTACGCTTCACTTTTCACTTGTGCGATGACTGGACTACCTGTTGGGACTCTATGATTGTACCTACTGAAACCACAACTAAGGGAGGTGGGTGCATGAGCTTTCGTCCCTCGGGTTTTCTGGTCGTACCCTAGATTGGTCTTCTCTTTAGCTGCAACTACTATGGTTGTTCAGTACGATTCTGGATACATCCTGAGATGTTTATTATTTTGTATGTATATCTTTAGTTGGTTTCTCTGGATGTGGACTTTATTGTTAGAGATTTCCTTTTGATGGGATTTAGTTTTGTTTACACTGTCTTGTCTATTTGGGCGCTGAAGACAGGATAATAGCGAGGATTGTGAGCATATAAAATCGATTCAAGCTAACCAGTAGGTTCCAAGTCGGTAACCCTGTTTTCACCACCCTTTCTGTTGTCTTTTTGTCTCTTTCATTGTAGTTTCAAGTCCTTGTTTGCAGTACAGTGCGGACCTACGATGCCATTGCGTTCGGACGCTGTGGTTTCTATAGGACCCTATATATCATTTTGCATTTAATAGTTTACAACATTGTTGGATAATCATGTTTTATTAGTATATCACAACTTCGGAAAGGGAAAATCCGAATTAGATCGAGTTTAGCATAAATATTCAAAGTATTTAGAAAACAAATATAATAGTCATTCCAAAAAGATATATTTATTTAATATATATATCGGTATGCCTAATTAATTAACCCATACATTTTGAAGAAAATATGGAAAATTTTAAAAGTTGGTAGTGTTTGTATTTAATGTTTGTATTAATATTATTTTCGTATTAAAAGTTAATACTATTTAATAATATTTTATTAACATTTTAGTGCTACGTGTTTTGTTCTGACGTCGTCAATTTCAATATAAAAACAATGAATAGTGAATCTACTTATTTGTTCATAGTTCTCCTTGTTCAATATTCATACAATTTCATAATTGTAACTTTGGAATATTAGTGACAGTGCTACTTTAGTTTTGTGTATTTTTGCCGACAAATTTCCTTTCATTTAGCCATCTCAGAAATGCAGTTATAAAATAATGACGTCACATTTTGGACTGCTCCATAGATGTCTTTCTCGCCCTATTAGATCATTCATTGCAACGTAACAATACATGGTGACATGCGGTTTATGGATGTTGCATGTTTTAAAGGCTTTGGCTAATTCTAATATAGTGTGAATGGTGTATTTCTGATTGCGCTTTTTGAATATGTTCACTGATTTGGAAACATGTAGTAATTCGGTGACAGTTTAACCTTACGAGACAACCTTTATGTTTCTTGAAATTTATCTAAATTGTTGAAACTCATTTATAAATGTATTTCATTGCTTTAAAATATGGCTGCGGTAGACTATCGGTCACTATTTAGATTTCTTAGACTATTAAGTATGACGTCTAATGCATTAAGTATTCTGTATTATCTAATTTGAAGGCTAGGTTATTGATATTGTATTGACATATATAAAACACATCACATGTTTTATAACATTTTGTTGAATTGTCAGCAAGTTTTAATCGGCAAAATATTTTACAATTGTCAACGTTATATAATTATTTAATGCCAATTTAATTGACCAAAAGATTTTCAAATGCTTCTCGGGACAATTCTTTAGTATAATGTACTGATCTGCCTTGAGTATTTGTTTTGCGTGCAAGAAAATTAATTTCAACTCCATGAATGATCTAATTCGACATGTTGTAAATTAATCGCAGAAACCGATGACAACCGTTAAGCGTATACGTTTCCTCAAATTTTAAACCCGATTTGTAAAAGCAATCATTGGCAGTCACCCCTTTAATATTTATTTTCATGGTGGGATGTGTACTCGATAGGCGGATTAATTTCTTCTGTCATGGCAGCTTAAATTAAGACTTCGGTTTTTCTTACCAGGCAAGTGGCATGTTGTCTTTTGTAATAATGCTTTTTACGATTACTTTTAAATCTGACGATGAAAGGCTGTGATTGGTTTGTCATTTGTGAGAAAGTTCTAACTATTACTGTACAGTAAACGTAAAATATATGTTCCGAATAGCTCAATCATTTTCGAATAACGTAAAAAGTATATAATAAGTAGAACTCTGGGAAAAATAAGCATGTACGTCATGTACTAGATATTCCGCTTATGAATTGAGCTTAACATCGCTTTTAACAATATGTCAACCATATCGTGACGATGTCTTCTTGTGGTAGTGAGCTCCATTCTTAACTGTATACATGTAGTACCGACTCACTGGAATACTAAAAATAAGTATAAACTTTAAAGTCGAACAGGAAATGCAGCTTTCACAGAACACAGTAAACACAAAAACACGCAAAACGACAAATATGAATGGCAATTTAAAGGCATATGACGTCACAAACACAACAAGGGCTGACAACAGGGCTAACGCTTTAGCCGTAGACACAACTCATGATACCAACGCTGTCCCATTAAACTGACAACGGCCTGCAAATCCTAGGAGTACCCTTTATAAGCTGACCGTCAAGGAAGGGAGCTAATAGTACCAGATTATAAAGTAGTTTGTATGACCCGGTTGGGGATTAAACTAACGACCTTCCACATTTGAGTCATATGCTTTTCGTCACTACACGGTGATAAACGATAGTTTAATTTTAAACACACACAGAAAAATAAGCATTAAACTGGTTATCAAAAGATGTTATGATTCTATCATGTTGCATGTTTAGTGACTGACCCATTTACAGGTCGCCACTATGCTTTCCTCTTTGATTGTGCAATGACCGGACACATTGTCGGCTCTATGAAGTCTGCCTACATTTTAACTGAAAGGACGGTAACGTTTGATGTGTGTCTCCAATCTTGTCTTGTTGCAGTGACTTCTATCAAGTTATTTAGTATTTGCTTTTTGTGCTTCTATGCTTCTTTTTTATGTTCATATATGTATAATAATATGTGTGTTATACTACATTGCCTTTTAAAGCTGCCTAGTTTGTCAGTTGGGGGGTTACTTTATTTACATTGTCCCGTTTCATTGGGATGACAGTAGGGTAAGAGTGAGGTTGGGTGCACCCTAGAACAAACATGGTTAAGGCGCCCAGCGTACTTAAGTGCCCCTAATCGTTCCATTGACCTATTGACACTCGTTTAATGTTTATGAAGTCATATACCCTGCCTTGTATTTATTCTTGCAATCGTTGCTTGTTTCTATTCGTGCTTTTGGTCGCCTGTGGTTCTTGAATGCTATATTTTATATGCGACGTGTATCTTTACTTTTAGTTTTGCGACGGTAACTGAATTCAATTTATTAATATGGTATCAATTCTCCTATGGGTGGTAACTTCGAAGACATGTTTGATTCAATTTTCCGTATATTCGTTATGACTTTAATCATGTATGAAAGTAGTAATAACATGTTCTAATCGAACATTGCATCGTGTTCTGAAGGACTGAGCCGGTCTGAATGCACTCACAGATAAGGTTTTAGTTGTAATTCGGGTAAGGTCTTAGACTAAATAAATTTGTCAATATCAGGGCGTATAGTTATACTGTGCAATATTTAACATCCATGAGTCTATTGAATTATGTTTCCTAGATTATGGTGTCTGTTGTCTAATACAGAAAATATAGAAACTATGACAGGCACAGTAATCCACATCTGTTTTTCATTTGTCTGAGTGGACCGACGTCGACAAATGTTGTATTTAAAACAATCTGGTACCAGGCATAAGACAGACATATTGTAGCAGAGCGTCTAACACATAATGTTAACATTATATTAAACTGTGTTCGATATCTTTAATGTAATGTATTGATGCTGCTTTATCATTAATGTATAAATACTCCTTTTGCATTGTTGTGGTACACATTAAATACTTCTACTTATGACCAATCAGGTCGGAGTTCATTAATGGATATTGTTACATTGATATCATTTTCTGATTAAGCAATACTATAGTGTTACCTTTATTTCTAAAAATAATATGCACGTGTTATTGTGTCATCCAACGCCATTCATTTATAATTAGTAACATATAGAAGTTTCTGGATGGGTAAATACAATGTTTTGTTTATTGTGTGAAACATCATATTTCTGTCATTCAACCTTATTTAAATATAGCATATTTATCATACTGGAATATTCTAAAGCTTCTATGATGTTCTATGACGTTATATGATAGTATAAATACAGCGTTTTTTGGGTTGCTATTTATTTACTTCAAAGTTTAATATAAAGCGAATATATAGGATTCTTTGAATTAACCATATATTGAGAGAGGATAACAATTATTGTGCTCAACTATACTAAAAGTGGTTATTTTGACTAGTGTGAATAATTAAAACCACGAAATACATAAACTAAAATTGGATTAAAGGGACACTTGATAATTGTTGTTAATGAAACACTTGCCAGTATTATTTGGACCTTATTCTTATATCGGATTTTAAAGAAATACTGAATCTAATGTATGTGTTTTCTGTAACTAGGTTTCATTTGAATACATGGGTTAATTACATTTTAAGAAATGCTTTGTATCAAGATATTATACATCTATTCCTATTTTTCGTTTATTAATTTTACAACACATACGCATCTGTACGTGTATTTTAGTTGTCACTATGCAATAAGATGTTTAAATTTGAATCATATGACCAACTAATATATTTAACATTGGCTCACATTTGTCATTGGTTTTCCTCGTGATCCTACAATAGGAAAATAGTGTTGAATTTAACTGAAGTGAATTCGACTTTATTTTAAGTGGGTAGAACAGAAATTACTCCTCTTCCCTAAGATCTTCTTTTCAAAGCAACATTTTAAACAAAAACAAATATACAAATATATAGCAACACACCGGTATTAACCATGAAATGGAAACAAAAATGTTCATTCAAAATAAAATAAATACATCTACATATTACGATTCAATACCAATTTTAACGGGGAAACATCAGTTGTAGTGTAATTTGTTTTAATTTGACATGTTTGATACACTTGTTTGTAAATGATTTAACTGACGTCCAAGATCTTATTAACTTTGAATTATATAAATGTACATATATCTAAAGCCCATTGGGACGGTGGCGTTTCACGTTTGTCCATGTTCTTTCTTGTCGTGCCCTAATGGTGTATTCTCTTACTGCTCTGGCTTCTGCCAAGTCATTGAGTACCTTCATTGTGGCTTTCTAGGCTATTGTTTTTTTGTATTATATTTACACGAGCATATTTGTGTTTTACTTATATTGCCTATTGATGCTGCTTTGTTGGTTAGAGTTTAGATCATGGCGGGGATTTCTTTATTGACACTGTCCTGTTTTAATGGGATGGCAGTAGGGTAAGTGTGAGGTTTGGTGCACCCTAGAACCGGTTTAAAACCCCAGTGGCCTACTTTGCCACTGACCGTTCCAAGGCGGTAGCCCTATTGTCAACCCTTTTGTGTTTGTGATGTCGTTTGCATTTTGTATTACTTTTGCCATTTCGTTTGTCTGTTTGCGTGTTTGTTTTTGTGTTTTGTGGTTGACTGTCGTCCTTGAATGCTGCTTTCCCTGTCCGATATTTTTATCCTTCTTTATATACTGCTACGGAGCTGAAATGTTACCTGTGGTATCTACATCCAGATACAGATACCGGTTCATTCATACCGGTACATGTCCCTGTATTGGTTTATTCAGTTGACACCACGTTTCAAGATTGAAGTATGTGACTCTCTAAACGTTTCACCATTTACCATTGATTCCAGTTGATGAAATGCTACAAAGAATTGCGTTAAGTTTAATTGTCATTTTACAACAAGTTGTAAAGCAACATATACGTATTGCTTATATTCTAATCAGAATTGCTCTACATTTGCCATTGATAGATGTCAGCTGAAATCCTGTAGCAAACATTATACACTAATATCATTATAATGAATGAGGAAAGTGATTAATCTTCGTATATTCGGCTCACTGGTCGCATACTATTAGGGGTACATCGTCATTTTGCTTCAACTGTTGAAGTTGTTTAAACAATACAGTAAAGGTATATGGAGGACATGAATTATTTTTAAAACAACATCTAATAAAGTCCGCTCAGAGGCAAAATAAACGCATAACGTACGAAATATTACGTAACCATGAGATACATCAGATATTATTTAGGAACGTGTAAAAGTCTGGGCCCCGCTTTATGAATTGCTTCCTATATGGTTACAGAATAGGTCTTGGCGGAGATTTCTTTATTTACACTGTCCCGTTTTATTTGGATTACAGTAGGATGAGAGGTTTGTGCACCTGGTTTAAACCCCCGCGGCCTTTTTTGCCACTCAACAGCCTTATTGTCAAGACTTTTGCGTTTGTGATTACAATTTGGCATTTTATTCATCTTTAAAGTTGTTCTTTGTTTAATCTGTCGTCCTCGAATGCTGCTTTTCCTGTTCGATTTTTTTATCTATATTTACCAGTTGTAACAACAAAATTCCAGATGTCTATTGATTAACTATTGTTCCACTTTGATTTCTACACACCATATAGAAGTTGTTAAAATGTTTAAGAAGTTTTAGCCAGCGTTTGAAAAATACAATTATTGATAATAACAGCAAAATAACCGCTGAATGTATTGAATATTTTCATCAGTGTAAGTTGTATAGTTTGATCATCATTTTAAAAAGACATAACCTGACTGGCTTTGGACCCTATGATGACGTCAACTTAAAGCCCCAAAGGACGGTGACGTTTGATGTTTTCTGCAATAGTGTCTTGTCGTGCCCTTAAAGGTTTATTCTCTTGCTGCTCTGGCTTCTGCCAAGTCAATGAGTACCTTCTTTTTGACCTTCTAGGCTATTGTTTTTTTTGTATTTATATCTACACGAGTATCTTTGTGTTTGACTGATTTTTATTGCCTATTAATGCTGCATTGTTGGTAAGAGAATAGTTCATGGCAGGGATTTCGTTTTTTACACTGTCCCATTTTATTGGGATTACATTAGGGTAAGTGTGAGGTTTGGTGCACCCTAGAACCTTCTTTTAAAGCGGCCTTCTTTGCCACTGACCATTCCAAGGCGGTAGCCCTATTGTCAACCATGTTGGTGTTTGTATTTGGTGTTTGTGACGTCATATGCCTTTATTCATTATTACTATTGCCATTCGTATTTGTCTTTTTACGACCCTTTTGATCGTAAATCATTTTTTTTAAATGCTTAACTATAAACTACACTTTCCAAATAAACGTGATTTCATTTCATTTTCTTATACATGTGATATGTTTGTACTACGTGTCCACACAAGTGTCTACATTGAACGCTTAGTTGAAAAAAGTGAACGATATTAAAAAGTTAAGACTTATCGTAAGATGGTTACTAAAACAGGGCCCTATTGATTTTAAAACCTCAGTGGCAAAAATAACACTATGCTACAGCATGTCTATAAGTCACCAACATATAATCAGAACAACATGGATAGTTATTTTAGATTGAGTGTTCTAGTTGCAGTTAACATGTATCTATTTCAGCAGTGAATTGTGCGAAATAAGGTATAGACGGACGTGTACGCATTGAACGCTGTCGAACTAAATGTTAATAATTTATGTACCTCAGCAAAACAAATATCACTCCCGTACCGTCCTCTGACGTAATCTGATACTCGTTGTAATAGCCAACTGTCAGGTAGAGTGACTACCAGGTACTTCGTAATGTATTGTTAGCGTGTCTTGTACCTACTGGTAATACTAAACATGTTACTAATGTAAATGGTCTAACTTGTTATTTTATTTCAATGAAGCATGCCATTAAACAGTGATATGGTCAAGAAATAGTCTTACTCTATACATTGCGCATAATATATTATGTTTTTCTCTTAAAGTGAACCGTAGAACTACCTAATTAATAGTAAATGCATACTATATATTCTATTCAGACACTATTAATTGATCAGATTTGACATGCTCCATTACATGCGCACGATTTATTGTTTGAACAACGCAGCCAAATCCGTTGGCATTTCCGGTTCGATCGTTGCTATTTAACTTTTGTTTCCAGATTTGTCACAGAGATACCCCAACCCATCTCTGAACTTTCATGCAATAACCTTCAATTGCATGCACTTTTATTTATGTTAGTTCGCAAAAACGCCGATTGAGAAATAGATTTTTTTTTGAAAATCTATGCATTTTGCAGTCTAAATAAAAGATATTTCTGAAATAAAAGAAATACAAGCATGTTGCTATTGCTAAGTAGTCTACAGTTGCTTCGAGCTTACCTATGTGTTCCATTATGTCTTGGCTGGACTTATATTGTTTATGTCTTGATGACAATATATAAAGTAATGAGTCAATTATATGAATTTCTTAAAATATAATAGTGCACAGAAAGAAGTACGTAGTTGACTGTGACTAATATATTCTGTTCTTGGATGGGGCAAATTACGGTGAACTTCATAAATACACTTTTCTCCGAAGTTAGTAAACAGCACTGAGATAAACTAAACTAGATTCAAAGGTCGTATCATTCATAGAACGAAACCTTTAAAAAACAAGAATTTTAAACATAAATCACATATCATATACTTTATATACATTAAGATATAAAGAGTGGACTTTATATACATTAAGATATAAAGAATGGAACATCCGAGGTATAACATGTTTGATCATATGGATACGACCTAAGAATCGTAAAAGGCAAACAAAACCGGTCGCTGGGCTTTAAACAATGTTCTTCCATCAACAACACACTTTGTTATCAATTTAGTCGTTCGCCGATATATTGATAATAATAATAATAATAAACATAATAATAATAATAAAAATAATAACAATGTACACACTATAGTCAGTTTCTAGATTTTATTTGTTTTTGCTTTTCGTTCACAGTCAGATAAACTAAATGTGTGTTTATTCACCTGAAATTTAAACAAAGTTATCCCAGTCAAACGTTGTTTTTAATACAGTATCCATGAATATTTAACGTAGAATACCCGTGAGCAGCGACATTTGAAACTAAAGTCACAAGTTTTCACCATAATACAATAACTATTAACATTGGACGTTTGCATGTTGTACTACTGCGTATCACCCAGAGCCCTAAATATAATAATGAAAATAAACTAAGTGGAACTAATACCCGAATCAAACAGTATTTCTACTTTCTTAGAAAGGAGTGATCTGATCGAGAAAACAAATAGCACTAATTGAAATGACCCAAGCTAATCTGCCAATCTATCATTGACCTCTCAGACAACAACTGTTACGGCAAACAAAGTTAATCTGCCACTCAAATACAAAACAAACACGATTAAAAGAGCTTCGAAGGGTAGGTACTACAGCGTTGCTTTTAAATCAGACAGAAATAAATCAAGTTAACCGCTGCAGTATTGCATTTAACCACAAGAAGCATGTTAATCATTAATGTACGTCACCTCAGTTTTAGCCCAGTTACGACTGACTTAAGCGGAAACAGTGGTTCTTGCTCGCGAACAAATTGCGAAACATTGACGCTTAATTGTCAAAAACAGCCAATTTATGGTTTTGATAAGAAGTTAGCGTCCGTCTTTATAAAAAAAACATGTTTAAAGATGTCCATAAATGAGCTTGGCACAAAAGTACACAATCTCTATGTCGCTATATACACGGCATCTCACGTATTATACTATTGTGGAGGCTGATAATCGGTGAATGGGTGTCATGTATTAGTTCTCACTTTTAAATGTTGATACTCCCCACTTTTTAAATGCGCATTTTTGTGATTACTTTTGACTTCAATGATTTGAATCAAGATATTCGTTTAATTAAATTATATTATATCTGTTGTCATTTGATAAAAATTCGAGGCCAGCGGGCTTTCAAAGAAGATACATGTATGCATGCATATATGAACTTTGATCCGTCAAAAAGTGTTAAATATGTGGAATATTGCATTGTGTATAATATTCATATTGGCAAGAATGTCAAACTATATTGCAATACGCATCACATACTGCATAGTCATCTATTTGAAGTTCATAAAACAAGGACTATTGTAGCATCAAAATATGAAGCCCATCGTAAAAGATTGTTGTATTTGGCACCGCATGTTATCATGTAACAATGAACTAAGAAACGTCAATACAATTGAATATGCTTTCACATGCGACTTACGTAAAATAAAGATGAAAAAAAGAAAACATTTTTTTCAATATGTGGTAAGAAGAAATATAAAAAGATCGGATAGGGAAAGTAGCATTCAAGGAGGACAGTCAACCACAAAACACAGAAACAAACGTGCAAACAGGCAAACAAGCAGTAGGAACGCCAGCCCTATGGCGTATGAATATTTATCAAACAAGGTCACGTGATAAAATCGATAACAAAATGACATTATCGGGAAAATTGTCACTGGTCAGATTTCTTCACCTCTTATTTATAAACTGTGATTATAACAAAGCACCATCACAGATCGTTGTTAAAGTAATAATATTCACAAACTACATTGGTCGAACAGAATTGGTGTACACTTCGTGTAATTCCCATTAATAGTTAAAGGTATTTTTCAAAGGGATGAATTTAGGTTGTTTTAAGGTTTAAATTGCCAAAAATGCGCTTTTAAATCAAAATCGATTTATTTTGTCATTTTAGAAGCGAGAATAAAAACAAATGCATGTACGCGTAGATAAATCTTTCCTCTGTCCATATGCAAATTTTTAATGAAATCGGAGACAAGTACTTTTTTCCCCCCAAAATTAACTAACATGACCCACGGACTCAAAGACGGCATAATGCATATACATTTACAGACTCGACCGGGTACACAATAAATGAAATAATTCCATTATTTCAATACATATATTTCAAATGTATGTATCCATGCATTCCAGATTAAATTTCTGATCTATACATGCTTTTGGTTTATGCCGGAGTGCTCAGAATAGGTTTTAACAAACAAAATTGTAACGGTACGTCGGGAAAGGAAATGAGGATTGTGAAAATATATGTTGCAGTGCTAATTTTCTGAATCCGAAAAAAATGCAAAAAAATTAAGTTTTAACAGCGAGAATGAATTTTTTTTCACGAAAGTGTTCATTGACATGTCTACTATTAAAACCCAAAATTTAAAGTCAATCAGAAGAAAGTACTTTTTTTTCCCCAAAATTAACAAAGTACACCGTGTTCGCTAAAATATGAACAATCGCCTTTCGAAGTTAATGTACACGCGGGATATAAAACCATGAAATTATGAAATCCTTTTTAAGAGATATATTGATTTCAACATTGTTCTGTATTTAATAAATTATTAGAGTAGAATGTTCACCGTTTTTCTCAAGGACACCATTACGGTAGTATCCCTGCAGCCCCGCCCCTCATTCCACCCCCACCACCCTCCATACCGTATTGATTAGGCTGCTAATGCACAGTTTTAATCAAATTCGATTTATTTCATCATTTTAGAAGCGAGAGAAAAAAACAAAAGTATGTACGCGTAAATACATCTTTTTTTTGTAGATATGTAAAATATAAAAAAAATCGGAGACAAGTACTTTTTTCCCCCGAAAATTAACAAAGTACACCGTAATCGTTTAAATACGCCGAATCGACGTTCCAAATCGATCTTCGCACGGAATAAAATTGTGGAATTTATGAATTCATTTATAAAGATAAATCGATTTCAGCATTGTTCAGTAGTTGTTATATTATTGATGTAGTATGTTAACAGTATTTATGAGAGCAACATTACGGTAGTATCCCTCCAACCCCGTGGGTTTCCCCCCTCCAACCCGTACACACAATACGTTGTGTATTGCTGAGAATGCGCCTTTTATTCAAATCGATTTATTTCTTCACTTTAGAAGCAAACATAATAACAAAATCATATAGATACATCTCTCCTCTGTATATATGTAGAATTTCAATAAACGGAGACAAGTACTAATTAAGTAACAGGACCGTCCGACCCAAAGACGGCAACATTCATATTCATTAAGGAAAGACGACCGGCTACAGAAACAATTATATAATTTCGTTATGTAAACACATATATTTAAAATGTATGTGTTCATGTATTTTACACTAATTTTTTTATCTATACATGCTTTGGGTTTATGTCAGAGTGGCCAATTTATTTTAACAAACAATGTTGCAACGGTATATCGGAAAATGAAATCATGATGGCGGCAACATACGTTGCAGAGTTAATTTTCGAAACCAGAAAAAGCGATAAACTAATATAAGTTTAACAGGCAGAAAGAAGTATATTCTTTTAACTGTTCGTTTAAAACTGAGGGGGCGACTCGAGTTTTAAAGAAAGCAAGATTGGTATGTGTCCCTTTAACCAAGTAAATAAATGACTGACGAGTAACATACATGCTACTGTCGGTAACAAACATGATTATGTGTTGACTCGAAGATTTCATAACATAAACGTGGACATGACATTGTGTCAATGGAGCACTTGCCAGATTTGTGGTGTTGTGAAACACTGTACGCGTGAATCCAAAAAGTGCGGGTCGTTTATATTTATAGGGCATATATAGTTAAACCCCTGTCACACAAGGGCCGCGTTCTCACGGCGATCCCACGGCGTCCAAGAAAAATGCAGAACGCCGAGGTGCGCGCATTACGATCGCAATCATCGCCGCAGCAACGCAGTGGCATCGCCAGTAGACGCATTGGGATCGCATAGAACGCCAAGCGACGGCGCGCACTTTGAGCATGCACAAAACAAACGCCGTCGATCGGCGTTTTGATAAGAGCGCAGTGGGGTTTTACTGCGCTCTTACAACGACTGTACGGAGCTGTCACGGCGATCATTGCGCTCCCAAGGCGCTTCTACCGAGTCCATCTGCGTTTGCATGACAAAAACGAACAAAATAGTATAAATGAATTATAGGTAGTGCAAACGAACGTCTTCAACACGCCGTCAGCGCGGTGTGAGCGCCGTGAAAGCGCAGTGCACGCAGTGGAAGCGCCGTGAGGGCGCAGACAATCGCCAACAAGAACTCCGTAGGAACGCGATAGAACGCCATGGGAGCTCCGTAGCAACGCCTTGGACGCTGTGAGGACGCCGTGACATCTCCATCTTCACGAAAAATATCAGATTTTTCTTGCGATCTTACGGCGTTCTGGAAAATTAAACAACGCCGTGCCAACGCAGTGGAAACGCGCTATAGTGTGACAGGGGCATTATATATATATTTATTTATATATATTATTCTTTTATATTTATATGGTCCCAGAACGCAGTCATATTCACTACTATATTGAAAGTAAATACTGAATATACATGTGCGGTGCGTTACGATTTGTAGTATTTGAAAACAGACATATTAAACATTTCCCTGAACATATATACAATATTCATAGAAGTATTATTTCCTGGAAAAAAAATACATGTTTGTTTTCAGCAGTTGAAATCTACTATATTCTGCGAATATTGCTATTTTGAAAATTTGAATACGTCTGTTTTCATCAAATAGCATGTTTTGTTTGTTTTAATATATATATTTTTTAATTTATGATTTAAAAAAAAAAATTGATGATCGGAATATGTCTTACACACTGTTGAATCCTGTAATTTAACAACAAGTGGTTTGGTTCAAAGGCGACAGTATCGGTGAACAAAACCACTTGTTTTACTGGATTCAACATTGTGCAAGAAAATATTCATATATTATACCATTAATATTATAACATGTGTGTTGTAACATATGCTTATCCTTGGATAGTGGATGTCTGCAGGGAACTTGACCTTTTACCTAAAAATCAAACGATCATCCTCTTTCCACTGTCCAACAATGAAGTTTCATGAAATTTGCTTTAGGTAAGAGGAAAAACTGTGTGGGCAATACTTTTCATTTTCCGGTCATGGTAACGGACCTTTCAACTACTGACTTCAAAATAAACAGGAATTATCATTTCACCAAAGGCATTTAAAGTATGATGTTTTATGAAATTAGCTTCAGAGAAAGTAATAAAGAGTTTGTACAAAGTTTCGTCAAAATCCAACAAGTAGCGCAGACAAGATTTGTGACAGACGAACGGAAAGGCCAAATCTAATCTGTCTCACCTACCACTTTGTGGTGGAAGACATAATTATAAAGACAATATTTTAGTTCATATGTATACTTTATTAAGCAAATAATTGAGCGAACATAAACTTCAGCATTGACTCTGGCCAGTGGTGTACATGGAGTCTTCTTCCACATGACGTGCAGACTGAAAGAAAAGAAAGACATAGAATAAAAAGTTAATATAAGTCGAGCAGAGTATTCAATTTGAATCAGGTGTTGCGAGAGGGATCTAGGGCATATTTAGGGGAATGGGACAGTTTAAAATTTAATTATTGTTTAACGCCTCATCAACACGTTGTTTAGGTTATTTCGAACCGCCCGAAAGAGAGGAGGAAAGATACATAGGCATCCAGGAACCCTGACCTGCGCTTACTACCGATTAGATACCTATGGTTCTTTAACGTGCTTGGAGGGAGGACAGACTCCGATACACAGGACCACCCGGTTTACGTTCCCATCAGACGAACGAGGCTAGCAGGACACATCGAAGTAACCCAGTGGCGCCAGTAAGAATTGAATCCGTGTTCACTGGATTCAAAGCCGATATGCTATAAACGTCCCTTGACCAAAACTGAGTAAATGGCACATCAAGTAAAGGGTCAATACATATTATATTGTGTATCATACGAGTATATGATTGAACTGACATGATTATAGAACCATTTTAATGTATGTTTCACCCAACAGTACAGCAAGAATCTATTATAAGGAAAGTTAAATCTGACAGAGGGTGCAATGTTCTATAAGCCATTTTTACTAGAAAGGGAATAAAATACAAGTCTGGCCAAAAATCTAAAATTGTTAAATTTTACACGTTTTGTTCATAGGATATTTTACTTTAATGACTTAGTAAGGTCATTTCACATGGGGAGAAAACATTAATATACAACTATTTATTTTCTCTCTCAAAACCTGGTGATGCCGCTAGTTTTAGAAATAAAACATGATTAAATAGGGCAGTTGAGAAGACACTTTTGTAGATGTGTGGTCTGTTCTGATGTGAAAATGTGTAAAACAGACACAAGATTGGAAATTTGCTCTGTGTCCCTTTAATAAATTCAGGACCCATCCCATAGACCAATTAGATGATGTTAAAGGGACACACGGCAATCTTGAAGTATTTATCAAGCTTTAACATTAGCATCTCCATTTGTTAACCTGGTAACATGTTAAATTTAAACCTGCTTGCATTAAAAGTTAAATAAATTATTATAGGTGCACTATTATCAACAGTAAGTAATGTGTAAAACAATTTCTTCTGAACTATTCTAATAAATAATATTAATGATGCACAAATGCAAACTATGCAGTAAAATTAACCGAACTCCAGAAGTTTTAAACAAATAAAGACTGCCTAGTGTCCCTTTAACACAACTTGTTTTCGCATGTATCCAGTACATGTAGTTTACACGAGCTCATATGACAATCACGCTGCACTGAAATATCACTGAAATATTTTTACTCTAACTTTGAACAGCACCGTGCAAGCATAACACAAGCTCCATTTAAAGAACTACACAAGTGCAAACAATTTTTAAAAAGGCTCTTACCTCCATATGATCTAATGGCATTTAATACGGCTTGACATTCTGAAGTCGTCAGTATCAATTCACTTAGAGCTGCTCAAGGGCACGATTCACATTTGAGACCTCTCTGAAAACAATCCAATGTCAATGATCAAACAGACATAGTTTATCCTTTGTTACACATAATGTAACATATTTAAAAAAGAAAAGATAAAATAACTAAATTGAATAAAGCATGAATACTACTTGTGCTCAATAACACTGTTAATGTAATAAAAACATCTCTCATCATTCATTATACATGTAAAAAATAATGTAGCCCAACTGGAGATCCATTAAAAACATTGTTCCACTTTCACAGCATATTTCCAGCCCATGGAATAGTCATTTCTTTTGAGACACACTGGAGGCAAGCGTAGTAGCTACACCGCCTTAAAGGCTTTTAAGTGAAATGTAATTTCTCGAAATTGCGTTGTTTTTTTCGCAACAGAATGTAAATAAATGTAAATTCAAAATCACTTCCTTGCCTCAAAACTTTACTGTACATAAATATGAATCTGACCGATTTCAGTCAAATGTCTATGGCAGATTACATTGTTTCAATGGTAGTTGTATCGGGTTATGTATTCACGAATGTGCGAGTGCGAGAAAATGGGGATAACATAACGATATAGAGACAACGCTAACTATTTACATTCATGCATCTGAGGGGTGGGGGTGGAGGGGGTTTCTAGTTTTCTTACCCCCTCCTTGTTTTCGGTATGCAAGCTCCATCTACCCCCACACCCCCATCTACCGTACTTGGGTGGGGGCGGGGTGCGGGGGACATTGATAGCATTTCTACTAGCAATTGTTTTATTCCACGAAACGTTCTGCAGTACATCCAGTTACTGGAAAGATCGGAGTACACTAATAGTGATTATGAACTTTCTATTATACACTATACACTACTTTTTTAGGCACTGTATTTGGCCAATGTCTAAATATGCAAGATCTAAAAGGGGTGTGTACTGTTTATTAACAAACACATTTTAATGACAAAACAAATACCTTGATCATGGACCTCCAGCAGCAGACAATAATCCCAAATCCAACTTGCAACAACATGTCAATTTCACGTGTCAAGTTATGTCACGGTGACCTGTCAGTCACCAACACTGCATCGTGTTGACACATAATGGGACGTTATTTCGTCCGGTAAGGTATTAGTTTTTACATAATCTACGGTATGAAACACTGTACGCGTGTTGTTAGACTCCATAGGTACCCGTAGTGCTCGCCGACGTAGCGCGCCCAATTTCGGGTGTAAAAAAATGGCGTCTGTTTTAGTTGAAAATTCGTAAAATAGTCCGTAAAAATACAAAGAAATAGTCCATGTTCGCGGAGTTAAAATGCGAACAGAACTGATATGTTATAGGTCCGTGGCGTTCCTACTGGAAGGCAAAAGTAATAAGAAAAGTAAACGACATCACAAACACAAAAGGGTTGACAATAGGGCTACCGCCTTGGAACGGTCAGTGGCAAAGTAGGCCACTGGGGGTTGTAGATTTATACTTTAAATGGCATTTTTCACAGAATAAATCAAAAGTGTATACTATTGTTCTAGTTAGTGTTATTAGACAACACACAGTTTACACAAATGGCCCAACATGCTGCATGTACAACCAACGATGTGAAAAAACACAAGTCCAAATACTTAAAATCAAATAACGTTTTCAGATTGTAATGTTTTTTACAAGCAACTGAAATGTTACTGGAAAATGTGGCAAATGTTGACATGCATTAGTCGCAGTGTGGAATGTAAAGTTATATAACGATTGGGATTTGATAAGGTTTTAGAGGGTTCGAAACCGCACTATTAATTTACCGAATTAAACATTAAAAATAAATAAATCGTCGACATGCTACATCGTCTAACAAACGAATAGTGTTTACGTGTTTTGGTTGACTGATATACTTGAATACCACATTTCATATTCGACTTATCGACATTTATTCTACCATTTGTTAAACCGTTTCTGACTTTAAATCATTGCCATTGCTCAAAATCATCTAACAGAAATAGGATAATATAAACTATTTGTCTTGGTCATGTTGGTTCCGTATAAGTCTGTAGAAAACACCTTCTATATGTAATTCCACAGTCAATGTGAATAATTAAACAGGATTTCCAAATCGATGAAAAAAACTGAGTATTAAATGTGCCAAATAAAAGTCTAAGCTCAGAGAATATAGCCATTCGTCTATCTTTTGATTGCATAATTAAAGTCATAGTCAAACCTGATAATTAATAAACGCATTCCACAGTTGTAATATTTGTTAATAATTCTTAGAATATAGATGGTTTGAAAAGACAACTATAAATGTTGGAGAGTATAGGATGTGTGTGTGTGTAGTTCTGAGGTTTTAGGGCCAGTATGCCACCAGAGAATCCCGGTATGGCTGGGCACAGCAGAGTGTGGACTTTTCAATGGATGTGTGTGACAGCACTTTATCTGCTATAGTTAGACTGTAGATAGATACACTATCTATATAATGTCTACTTGTAGGCTGTCACAATAGAATACCAATCCGTAGCGTAATACATGATACCCCACTCATTTATTTTTTCTGACAACGGAGCACTACACATATTTCGCTCTTTAAACAAGGGTGTTTGTTTTTGTGTTTTGTGGTTGACTGTCGTCTTTGAACTTCGATTTTCTGAATGCAAAGCAGACGTTCTAACCACTACACAGACAGTATAGAGTAATTGATTGCTAAAATATGACGGGAATTGCACAAAGAAGAAGGAAATGGTTGCCAAATATGTTTCCTCCCTAATATTGAATAATAACAACGTCATGCTGAAATAACGAAATGCATTTGTTTACATTATATAAAATGCCTAATAACTGCCTTCGAACTTAAATGAGATGGGAAGAGGCATTTGTGTTTGTTTATTTTTTATTTTATTTTCCTTTTTATGTTATTTACTGTCTATTTAACTCGTCCATATTATGCTAACATAGGTTATATAAATCATGATAAACAGTTTTTTCATATTCTTTTCCGATACTCTTAAAGAAGCAACCAAAATAGGGAACATACAGTTGCGACAAGCAACCCTAAATCTATTGCCGATATCTTATTGAATTCGTTTAATGTAATATAAGAAACATAGACATCATAAGAAGTAGCTCGGGGAACATCGTCATCTAAGTGGGGATAATTAACAATATCAACATTAAAGTCATTTCTCTCGTCATAGAATTTACTTATTATAGCTCCTTTTTCAAAAGAGGGATGTAAATCAATAAACGAAGTGACAGTATCAAAAATATTAGCCTTGTTGAGTTGAAGTTCTTTAGGTAGATAGTATTAACCTTAGTAGACAAAGAAAGGATTGTCAATTTGCTGTATGTCATGATAATGAGTGAGTGGTGCCATTAAATGCTTCAATTACATCTGTCTGAGTATCTGGTGAAAGAATTTACATGAAATCGCATTTATATCAATAATCAGATAACTAGGAATGCCCTAGAATCACGTTACATTCACCGGCACTTAGTAAAACCATGCAATAATTATTATTTAGCTATAAATGTACAGCGGAAATTAATTACGCACGGATCGTCTGCAGCGCAGGTGTCTGTATAAATAGACGTTGTCTCTATTATGGGTAATCAATGCTAATTGGTGTGAGCAGTGGTTAAACACACATTGGAAGAATACCAGGAAATAAATAGTCAGTATTGCAAGAACTAGTTGATATTTATAGAACAGAACGTTAGTACATCATCGTGTATATAGTTTTTTTATACGTGTACATATTTGAAGTCCCATCCGGGCATTTTTTTTTCCAGAGGCATCATTTGCACAACTTTGACTTCAAACTAAAAATATATCGTTGACCCAGTAGCATCTTGAATGTCACTTAATGGAAATATAGAGTTTAATTAACATTGATGAAGTGATACGGGAAATAATTCCCGAGTGAGAAAGATTCTTGCGATATAGAAACGAGTGCGTTTTCGCACGAGTTTCTATATCGCAAGAATATTTCTCACTAGTGAATTATTTTCCGTATAACGACAAAAATGTTAATTAAACTATATAATACATATTCTTTAATGAATTTCTTTCCGATCGTCTTTTGACACAAGTATTCCTTCTTCTGTCACTCTTTTGGCGACAGCGCGGAGTAATAGTATGACGTCTATCGTTTAGTTCATAGCATCTGGCTACTGTGTTATGTTGCGCGCTAGGCGAGATAGCACAGTAGAGGAAGGGATATGTTATAGATTTTCTCAAACTGGGAAATTTCTATAATTCATCACAGAATATATAATATACTTTGTTATCAGGATTGTTCAAAGCTTGTAAATTGCGGTAATGTTTAGGCCAACAAGGAAAACGAACTACCGAGGGGACGTCGTCTGTCTGTTAGCCAAAGAGGAGTATAGAGAGTGTTCGAATGAGGAAATTAATGGATATTTTAACAATTATCGAGGCTTACCACCGCTGTTCAAGTCTAAATATACAGGCTTTAGAACTTGTCTGTGGCGTCATGTTAATACACAGTTTGACAAAGTTCAATGAGAATATAGGACGAAAGAAAGGAACTTATGAGTCCTTAGTGCAAAATATAGGTAATTCTGCAATATAGTATGCAGTCAAGTGTTAAATGAGTAAATGTCAAATACTTTGTTGTGATACGCAAACTGATTTCGTGTTTCAAAATAATATAACATATAATGAGGTAGAAACTGGCTAGTCTGCACATTTCATCTTTGGCAATGATTCATGCACAGCTTATAATTTAGTCCCAGGAAACAAATCATTCATCTACAAGCATATATATCGTGCCAGCCACTGCTTGGACAATTACAATTGACTAATTGCCCTCTTCAGAGTCATTCCAAAGCAATTGTACCGCGTTCAAGAAAGGCAATTTCCCCCTGAAAAGTGAAGTGTCGCAAATTATTGATTGTCATGGCGTTGGTGCTTAAGTGCAATGTGGCGGCTAATAAATGCATATAATTTAAAATATATTAACGGTATACTTTTATTTTATTCATGTAAATAATTAAATAGAAATACATTTTAATAAAGGGTAACTTAAAAAAGAAAAAACAATAACTGAAAGGTATTTGTAAATGTGTTAGTTCTTTCTAAAATAATGCAATGCCGAAGAGAACCATATGACACGCGAGTTAAAGCTCTTGGGCCTCGTATGCGAGCACGAGCCAATAAAAAAGAACCACACATTTAATAACCTCTTGATATTAAGAGTTCACTAGAAAGCCATAACGCTCATTTGCCATACAGCCACGCCATCATGTAAGTAAAATACGTGTTATTTAGTTATAATATTTAGTTATAAGGAATAATAGAACATCGTTCCAAGGCGATAGTATTGGTTGGCCGTTTTGTGAAAACTACATTTCCTGTTCGATGTTTATGCCTAGTTTTACTTTCTCTACATACTTTTGAGAAATAATAAGCAACATTGATGACACGACAGCGGAGTTCAATTTCGATATTGTTAATTATCCATACCTAGATGGGAACGTTCACAGAGAAATTTCGGTCGTATATGTTTATCTGTTTCTCGTCATCTCGCTTTTCTAGGGATTGCTGTCTAATTGGGGACTTTAACACTAGTAGCCTTTGCATACCATAAACGCTTCTCCATAAACATCGAAAAAACTTTCATGAATTTTGTAGCACTCTATTTGAAAAACTGTTACAAAAACTGATTTGGTGACGTAATTTACACGTACGAATCGTGGTCATGATCGCTTTCATACAATCATTATTAATCGTATTAGAAAGTCTATCAAAAGTTTATGTCTCTGTCATTTTACAACGTACTGCATCTGTTTAGTGGTTGACAGGTTGAAACTATGCTTTCCTTTTTGTACGATAAACGGTCATATCGTGGAGCCTATGAAAGGTTTGTGATGTCACGTACCTGCCTCTTCCTTGTCATTGTTTGTTTTTTGTTTGTTTCGATGCTTGTTTCTGGTTGGCTGTGTTGTTTGAATGCTACGTTACCTCTTCGATGTTTAAATCTACTTTCAAAATGAATTTATGCTACTATTTATGATAAAGAAGAATGCATTCAGATGCAGTCAGAAAACAGGAAATTTGAGTATTGAAGCATGCAACATATCAATCGGACGGTAAACAATAATTTGCATTAAGTGGACATAATCTGTTATACATCGATTACAAATAGATAATTAAAGAAGAGTTTTTCACTTATTTCGTAAACTAAGATATGGTAAAACTGACAATGCATTGTCTTGTCTTCATCATGTTTGTCTAGCAAACGTTTAACTCATGTATTTCTGCATTCATCTTACTTAATACATATTTGTTAAATTAGTATTAATATAAGCAATGGCATTCGATTGATTTCACAATATGTTATAAATGTGGCATAGTTTTCGTTTAAAAATTGAGTTCTGCTCAACCCGGGGCTAGTGGGCGTGAACGGTTGTAAACACTTATCACTACTGTTCATGAACAGTCTCAAACAAACAGAGTCTGCAATATGTTTGTATTTATCGTGTTCGACGATTTCCAAATATCTCATTTCATACTTTTTATTCCTATTTAAATCAGGAATGGTATTGTCCTATTCGCTGTATGCAGTTAAATCACAACAGTAGTGACGCCCATTTTGATAGCTTTTCAGATCATTTTATATGTGTTATTATGTAACAATTTGATAGAACTATTTACAATATTTCAATACAATTGTATGCAATTCAAGAAGAATAAACAAAAGAAAAGTGTAATGTCTTCTGATAATTTTGATATCTAAACTAAAATATTTAATTATTCATTTAACAACAGTTTGTTGTTGTATTTTGTAAAAAAACAAAGGTTTTTATTTTCTAAAAGAAAATACTGATTTTACCTAAAAAATTCCAATTGCCTATTGAGTTACTACTACTTCATTTCACCTTGTTTTCTTCATCATATATAGGTTGGTAAAACTTTAAAGACAGTTGACTTAATGTGTGGCAAAAGAATTATTTATAATAATTGCAGAATGATTGCTGATTGTATTTTACATAAGTGTATGTCATCAGTTTTAAACATTTTAAAGTAAATGCTAAATGACATGTGTTGGCAACTTACTGGATTTTCACAAGTGAAACAGAGTTTTACAGATTAATCGAAAAAGCAGTGTCATCCATTTTGATAGCTTTTTAGACCATTTTATATGTGTCATTATGTAACGATTTGAAATAGACCTATTCACAATATTGCAATACAATTAGTAGGGATTTCATGCAGAATAAATGTAGAATGTAATCTGTTAATTTTGACATATGTAACAAACATATTGATTTATTTCATTATGGTTTGTTTTTCTTGAAAAACAACCCCAGCGGCCTTATTTGTCACTGACCGTTCCAAGGCGGTAGCCCTATTGTCAACCCTTTTGTGATTGTGATGTCTTATTTGGCCTTTTATTCATCTTTAAATGTGTTCTTTGTTCTTTGTTTCTGTGTGTGTTTGTGGTTGACTGTCGTCCTTGAATGCTGCTTTTCCTGTTCGTTTTTTATATCTATATTTACCAGTTGTAACAACAAAATTCCAGATGTCTATTGATTTACTATTACTTTGTTCCTCTTAGATTTCTAAAACATAAACGTTATACAGGTTGGAAAATTTGAAAGAAGTTTCAGCCAGCGTTTGAGAAATACAATTATTTATAATAACAGCAGAATGGCCGCTGAATTTATTGAATATTTTCATCAAGGTAAGTGGTATAGTTTGATCATCATTTTAAAAGGATACAACCTGACTGGCTGTGGACCCTATGATGACGTCTACTTAAAGCCCCAAAGGACTGGGACGTTTGATGTTTTTTGCAATGTTGTCTTGTCGTGCCCTCAGTGGTCTATTATCTTGCTGCTCTGGCTTCGGCCAAGTCAATGAGTACCTTCTTTTTGGCCTTCTAGGCTATTGTTTTTGTTGTATTTATATATACACGAGCTTCTTCGTGTTTGACTTATACTGCCTATTAATGCTGCATTGTTGGTTAGAGAATAGTTCATGGCAGGGATTTCTTTTTTTACACTGTCCCGTTTAATTGGGATGACATTATGTTAAGTATGAGTTTTGGTTCACCCTAGAACCTGGTTTAAACCCCAGCGGCCTTTTTTGCCACTGACCATTTCAAGGCGGTAGCCCTATTGTAAACCGTTTTTGTGTGTGTGACGTCATATGCCTTTATTCTTTATTACTATTGCCATTCATGTTTGTCTTTTTGCGTGTTTTGAGGTTTACTGTGCTCTGTGAAAGCTACATTTCCTGTCCGACTTTTCAAATTTTATACTTGTTTTTATTTTAAACATTTCGAAGTAAATGCAACATTGTGTGGCAACTTATTGGATTGTCACACTTGTCTTTATAGCTTCTATGTTCATTCATACGAAACTAGTTTTCAAATGCGGAATAATAATGAGTAATATACCATTTTTAAGAACGGATTGGAAATTTCGTAACTGTTTGGTTTACCTAATTCCTGTCTATATATATCCCTGTTTAAATGTTTGAGCAAGGTATATCTAGCAGCGGAATGCTAAATGAGGTTGGTCCTAACATCAGAACATTAAACGTTTTATGTTTTGCTATAGTATACTGGATACGCCATATTCTGCCAATTTGTTTAATTATATACATCGAAGATTACATTAGTCTTACACAGCTTATTCTACGACAACAAATGCAGTACAAGAGGATGCAATTAGTTTAGCTCGGATATGGTCGTGGATCTTTTATGTTTAGAGAGATGAACTGGTCGGAAGCTGGATGAAATATCTGATAGGTTCTGGCCTAAGTGATTTATATCGTCAAATTAACGCTCCTTTATTTCCGTGATTCTGTTGAATTATTCACGATTGCTTGCTTTCTATTCACACTGGATTATGGATGTCTGCACACTAATACAGACCTAATAATATCATAGACGCATGCCTTGTCCATTAAAATGAACGATTGCGATTTTCGACGACACAATTCAGAACAACATATTAAGTCTACCGTTCGTTTTTGTTTTTCATTTTTTGTTTTATTTGAAATATTAAAATATTTCTAAGTTTTCATTTTTGTTTGTAGTTGGTGTTGTTTTAATTTGTAAACAAAAGCTTATTCTGTCTTATAAAACTATTTAGGAATATATAGCTTCCTTAACATTATGTATGTTTGGCATTCCAACACAAAATGGAATTCATCTTCAAGTTTATTACAAAATGCACATATTCTATCGTTTATAAAAAACTGCTCTAGTGGAATTTTCTAATCGACTAATTTATACCATAAATTATCACGCACAACATAGTCAAAGGCTTTAGTAAAATCAACAAATGACAATACAAATTATTTCGTTGATTTAAAATATGTGTAATTAAACCACTTAAAACAAATATATAATCAACAGTACTCATGTGCGATCTAAATCCAGCTTGTGCTTCAATTTAAACGCTGTTTGTTTCTGCCCACTCCGATAATCTATTGTTTAGTGTACGTGTAAATAATTTGCCCAAACAGCTTAATAAAGTAATACCACGGTTATTTTCTACATCATTAATATTGCCCTTTTTATGAAGAGAAATAACATACCCTTCTGACCAGACTTCTGGAAAATACCCAACCTCAAACACTTTATTCAACATTTTACAAATAACTGGTGATAAAATAGTTTTACCATGAATGAAAATTTTATTTAATAACATATCAGGTCCAGACGATCGATTTGAATTCAGTTGCTTAATTGATTTTATAATCTCATCCTCAGTAAAATTCACATTCAACTCTTCAAACATTATGTTAAATTCATTATTTTCGTACCGTTCATTAAAATATACATCATCTTCATCTGGAACAAAGAACTCGTTATTTGGACTATTAATAGCTTTAAAATATTGTTCGTCAATGGTATATTTGTAGGCTTAAGTCACGATGCTTCTTTTAACATATTCCAATATAATTTTGCATTTTTATATCTTGCGTTTACAAAAGCAGCTGTTTTCACTCGATCATAATCCGCCCTACAACTTCTAACAGTAGATTTATAATGTGACCGAGCTTTTAATATGTCACTTTTACTTTCTCTATATTTATTCAACTTTTGTAAAAAGTGAAACTTACTTTCATGACACTCATCATTATACCACGGGTTTTCTTTTTTATTGTTAAATACACGA
Source organism: Cyrtodaria siliqua (assembly GCA_037043455.1). Lineage (NCBI taxonomy): Eukaryota > Metazoa > Mollusca > Bivalvia > Adapedonta > Hiatellidae > Cyrtodaria > Cyrtodaria siliqua. The sequence goes on from JAWPHD010008420.1 coordinate 110,275, forward strand.
ATATCCGCTTTAACGTCGCTATTACAACTAAATTTGCGCTTAAAAAATGGTGAAGAAACATCTTCAATAATGGCATTAAAATCATGAATACATGAATTTATATCCCCACTATTCGTACACTGTTCTATTTTTTCATTTAAAGCATTCAAATTACCACTAATTTCTTCTGTATTGAAACTCTCAATAAAATCACATTTCTTATCGTTGTTCTATACATTTGTATAAATTAATCGTTCATAACTGTTGGTTACGAGCGACGGTTCATTGCTTGGATTACAAAAATTTAAAGAAAATGTTATTGAACGATGGTCCGATAAAATATTTGGCTCTTTAACTTCAAACTCACAAACATGTGTTAATAGATTCTATGACGACAAAACATAATCCACAACTGAACAACCCCTAATGCCTACAAAAGTATAGCGACCGACAGCTTTATCATTGTCAAATATACCGTTTAAAATACGCAAAGAACTCTGTTTACACAAATCTAATAAAAGTAACCCATTGTTATTCACATATGTTATTCACATGACCTTTATCCTCAGAATAACGCGGCAATTCAGTTTCAAAAATATAATCATCAGGCAACATATGCATATGAACATTGTTATCGTTTATGACATAATCACAATTAGTGGATGTACGACTATTAAAATCCCCGAGAATTAACACTTTGCACTCATTTATACCTTTATTTTCAATACATGCAATGTATTCTAATAAACGATAACAAATATTGGTTTCAACCATTGCCTGGCGGCTACTATCATCGGGTAATACATCTAGGTTAAACAAATATATAAATCACTACTAAATGATAATCTTTTACCCTCAGTTTTTACCCAAATAATATCATCATCACTAATGTATACCAATGTGTCCTTCGAGACATAATCATGTCTAATATATACAGCTATACCGCCTGAGTTACGCGTACACGATTTCTTATTTTCAGTCCTATGTAATATGTAACAATCAAAATCGGCAACATTAACATAAGAATATTCATCAGTCCATGTTTCTGTAAACAACACAATATCACTCTTCAGTTTATTAGTTCTCTTTGTAACTAGTCCTTGAATATTCATAAGCGAGAAACGCAATTTTACCTTCTCATTGTTTACCAATGTGTTATGTTCATTTGTGCCAAGTGTGTCATGACCCTGCATATCGTCAATGTGTCTATTTTTAGAAAGTCGGTAAGCACGTTCACGGCTTTGTGACTCGTTGACCTCGTTTCTTTTATAAACCGCGGACGACTGTGAACGATGGAAATAACGACTTTCTCCTCAAACTCTTGCACGAGAAACACGCGAACTGTCTACTCCCCCAGATAAGCCGTTGTTATCCACTGCTCCAGAACTAGTATTTGTCGTATTGTCTATATTTATGGGAACGTACACGCTTTGCGTGAAAATAGATGACTGTGTTGTGTGAGCTAATGGCTCAGCTCGGTCTGTGCACGGGTTTCCTTTATGTTGGATTACCGATGGGCTATTTTCAGGAGATGTGCTTATACGACGTCCTGAGGGTATGTTGATATGATTAACTCTCTCAACACCTGACAGAAGTGTGTCCATACTGTGATTGCTATGCAATGCTTAATTGTTTGTATGTATATGGGTCACCGGTACATTGTCTTGTGTATTAACACTAGGCGTTTTGTAAATGGGATATGCCTCCCGGCCATTGGCATTGTAATTCGACGGCATATTTGTCACATTCTGACCGTTATCAATATGTGTTAAATCTATAACACGGTTATTTCTGATAATACTGAACCAGTCAGGAAACTCGTCACATACAACTGTGCCATCTACTACAAGTCTAGCCGGATACACACTTTGCACATTTGATCTGTTATTTCTCGAATATCAATTCTTTATATTTTGGCCATAATCTTTTACGTGCATCCTGTAGTTCTTTCGGCATATCGAAATCGATTGAAACCGGTGTGTTTTTATGCATGTAGGCTCTGGTCATAATCTTTTCGGTGTCACCAAAGTCCCGGAAATATTGACAATAATGGGCCTACGTGGATGCCGATGGACACGCCTACGGTGACCCAACCTGTGTGCTTGCGAAATGTATATCGCTCGTTGGTCAAGGTCTAATCTGTTTTCGAGCACTTCACTTATGAGCTTGTGACAGTTGTCATCGGAGTTTTCGGCAATACTCCAGAAATTAAGATTTTTCCGTTTGGATCGAGCTTCTAAGTCAATAGATTTATAGGCCAAAGTTTTAAGCAAATCTGTATTTCTATTGGTGACATTTACAATGTCAACCATTTGCTCGTGCACATGTTGCAGTGGTGCTTGAAATGTCAACATACCTCGGTTACTCTCATCCTGGCCGGTTCGAATTATTTGCAGCTCCATAAACATACTCAGAAACTTGTCGTCCGTAGAACTATTTACAAACTTCTGCTGCTGTTGTTGCTGCTGTTGTTGCTGCTGTTGTTGCTGCTGTTGTTGCTGTGCATTTACATTAACACTCCGTCCAACATTTGATTGTCCTTGACTTTGTCCCTGAATGCTTTATTTCCTGTTCGACTTTTATATCTATTTATTTTATATTATTGTCTGTGTAAATGATTTACACTATTAGGATTATATGTTACATGTTTGTATAGTTACTTGGTGTTTGCATCATTCAAAACACCATTAAGTAATCAGTACGTGGCTATAAACGTACTTTGTTAATTAATTACACACGGTGTGTTTTTGACATTTACCATTATATAAAGACTGATATCAATGGTTACTGATCGTCGTCTAAATGTTAAATGATCGTCTAATGGCGACCGGGTAGTTTGTTGTGTTATACATGTAAGTAGTATGACAATATGAACATAAGTGTCTGGTTGCATACTGTTAGACAAGATGTGTCATATAAGAAAACAGAGGTCGGTATAGAGAGTAAACACCCGTTAGATAAAACATGTACACTTATTTTGTTCGGTTTAAGTAAGACGATCGCCTTCGTTCTGAAAAGGTCTCTTAATATATTCCTACCTTAGTATGTTAGAAATATTATTGTCATAAAGAACTACGGAAATTGATGTTCTGATCCGGTGTTAGCCGTATTAAGGTGTTTTGTTAATCATTAGTTATGCTCATTATTGAAATAAGTTTGTCCGGCCTCTTTTCCTCAATTTGCTTAAAACTACATGTAACTACACACATATCAATACTTGCTTTTGTCGTTTTCAGGTTTGATAAGTTACTTATGCTATGGATACAAACTCAGTTTAGAGAGACAAAGTGACGAACAAGAGATCGTTCTGTATGAAATCACAGATGACACAGAACCTATTGTTAATTGTTCCTGAGGAAAGCAATATTTTCTCAACAACAGTGGACGATTTATCTAAAATGTATATATGAAAAACAGAAGTTCTTTCTAGATCACGAGATACTAAATGCCATGCTCACATATAGTGCTTCGTGGGGAAGAAATGTACATTGTATATGGAAACTTATTTAGCTAGTGTACAAAATATGCGTAACAAACCTTTTGTGTCAGCGGGCAATACAGTGTTATTTGATACAAAAGGTTAAACGTTATAAAAATAATAAACGACATACCAACAGCTTAGGTTACGGAAAAAAATGTTTAAAGTTGATAAAATTCAAGTTGTTATGCAAACTTATTCTGCTTTTCCTGTTCGATTTTTATATCTATATTCAATAGCAATACAGAATATTTAGTAAGAGTCTCAAACCTCTTTAGCAAGTAAAGATGTGTAATTGATTTTCCTGTACTTAAGCATTAAGAACGGTATGTAGTTAAATCGGACAATTAGTTACTTAGATGTAAATTTATCCCGGTTTTATCGTATAATGAATATTTTCCTTAATGAAACCAAATATTGAATAAGTAAAAAACGCAAGACATATATCATGTATATAGTAACACATTGTCGTTAAATTACGTGTTGTTTCGGCCGTACAAAGCGAAGGCAACCTGAGTTTATTATTGTCAAAAGTGGAAGGTAAAGGACCAAGAACTATTATATATTTTTGTACTTGTCTGGTCAGATGAATGTATTTATTTCAACAGAAAACCCTATTTTGTATATTACAACAACTGAAAATGTAGTAACTTACAAACAACCATCTCTGTAACATCCGAAATTCACCATATACTATAAAAACGAGAATAATCTTCAGATATAAAATATTTCGTACAGCCTGCCGAAACGCAAAACACATGTAAATTAAATGATCATAACTCCAAATTGCAAATACAGGCAGTGGAGCGATGGGAGTACCTGGGACAAGTCTACACGTTTATGTAATAGTGACAGTGGAATGACTTCGAATGTGTGATTTTTGAACCATGAAAGCAGTATATACCCAAATCTCTTGCGAGCTACACTTGAAAGTAAATATTTAAATCGAACAGGAAAAGTAGCGTACAAGGACGATAGTCAACCAAAAACATACACAAAACAAAGAATGTCTTTAAAGATTAATAAAAGGCGAACTAAAACATAACAAACACGAAAAGGGTTGACAATAGGGCTACCGCCTTTGAACGGTCAATGACAAAAAAGCCGACGGGACGTTGGGTGAGGGTTAAGCCAGGTTCGAGTGTGCACCAAACCTCACTCTAACCCTATTGTCATCCCAAAAATCGGGAAAGAGTAAATAAAGATATCCCGCAAAGATAAATCTCTAAAAAACAAGGCAGCATTAATAGACAGTATACGTAAAACACATAAATGATCATGTATATATAATATAACAAGAAAAGGTATAACACATATGTTATACCATGGGAAGTACGGACTACATGTAGATGGCGTGCAAGTAGTTGATCTACAGGGAGGGCCTAATGGAATTCCTGTGAATAACATCAATGATTGACAATTATGTTATATAATGATTGTATTAAAATAATTATAATTTAATATGTTTCTTTTGGTTTTGTCTGATTTCAAATATTATGGAAATATGTTTTAACACAAGCATAATTATGTAATGGACACTGTTATCAAGTATTTTAAAGTTGTAGTTATCCCAGAACAAAGTTTGTACAGATCAGTAAGCGTGCCAGGATTCCCGCCAGGACTCGAACCTGGATCTCTTTTCT
>JAWPHD010008421.1:0-115373 GCA_037043455.1 Cyrtodaria siliqua
GTTATTTCAGGGAATACTCAGATTTAGTCGGATTGACAGTAACTGGTTATTTCAGGGAATACTCAGATTTAGTCGGAATGACAGTAACTGGTTATTTCAGGAAATACTCAGATTTAGTCGGATTGACAGTAACTGGTTATTTCAGGAAATACTCAGATTTAGTCTGATTGACAGTAACTAGTTATTTCGGGGAATACTCAGATTTAGTCGGATTGACAGTAACTGGTTATTTCAGGAAATACTTAGATTTAGTCGGATTGACAGTAACTGGTTATTTCAGGAAATACTCAGATTTAGTCGGATTGACAGTAACTGGTTATTTCAGGGAATACTCAGATTCAGTCTGATTGACAGTAACTAGTTATTTCAGGGAATACTCAGATTTAGTCGGATTTACAGTAACTAGTTATTTCAGGGAATACTCAGATTTAGTCGGATTGACAGTAACTGGTTATTTCAGGAAATACTCAGATTTAGTCGGATTGACAGCAACTAGTTATTTCAGGGAATACTCCGATTTAGTCTGAATGACAGCAACTGGTTATTTCAGGGAATACTCAGATTTAGTCGGATTGACAGTAACTGGTTATTTCAGGGAATACTCAGATTTAGTCGGATTGACAGTAACTGGTTATTTCAGGAAATACTCAGATTTAGTCTGATTGACAGTAACTAGTTATTTCAGGGAATACTCAGATTTAGTCGGATTGACAGTAACTGGTTATTTCAGGAAATACTCAGATTTAGTCTGATTGACAGTAACTGGTTATTTCAGGGAATACTCAGATTTAGTCAGAATGACAGTAACTGGTTATTTCAGGGAATACTCAGTTTTAGTCGGATTGACAGTAACTGGTTATTTCAGGGAATACTCAGATTTAGTCGGATTGACAGTAACTGGTTATTTCAGGAAATACTCAGATTTAGTCTGATTGACAGTAACTAGTTATTTCAGGGAATACTCAGATTTAGTCTGATTGACAGTAACTGGTTATTTCAGGGAATACTCAGATTTAGTCGGATCGACAGTATCTGGTTATTTCAGGAAATACTCAGATTTAGTCTGATCGACAGTAACTGGTTGTTTCAGGGAATACTCAGATTTAGTCGGATTGACAGTAACTAGTTATTTCAGGGAATACTCCGATTTAGTCGGAATGACAGCAACTGGTTATTTCAGGGAATACTCAGATTTAGTCGGATTGACAGTAACTGGTTATTTCAGGAAATACTCAGATTTAGTCTGATTGACAGTTACTAGTTATATCAGGGAATACTCAGATTTAGTCGGATTGACAGTAACTAGTTATTTCAGGGAATACTCAGATTTAGTCGGATTGACAGTAACTGGTTATTTCAGGAAATACTCAGATTTAGTCTGATTGACAGTAACTAGTTATTTCAGGGAATACTCAGATTTAGTCGGATTGACAGTAACTGGTTATTTCAGGAAATACTCAGATTTAGTCTGATTGACAGTAACTAGTTATTTCAGGGAATACTCAGATTTAGTCGGAATGACAGTAACTGGTTATTTCAGGGAATACTCAGATTTAGTCGGATTGACACTAACTGGTTATTTCAGGGAATACTCAGATTTAGTCGGAAGGACAGTAACTGGTTATTTCAGGGAATACTCAGATTTAGTCGGATTGACAGTAACTGGTTATTTCAGGGAATACTCAGATTTAGTCGGAATGACAGTAACTGGTTATTTCAGGAAATACTCAGATTTAGTCGGATTGACAGTAACTGGTTATTTCGGGAAATACTCAGATTTAGTCTGATTGACAGTAACTTGTTATTTCGGGGAATACTCAGATTTAGTCGGATTGACAGTAACTGGTTATTTCAGGAAATACTTAGATTTAGTCGGATTGACAGTAACTGGTTATTTCAGGAAAAACTCAGATTTAGTCGGATTGACAGTAACTGGTTATTTCAGGGAATACTCAGATTCAGTCTGATTGACAGTAACTAGTTATTTCAGGGAATACTCAGATTTAGTCGGATTTACAGTAACTAGTTATTTCAGGGAATACTCAGATTTAGTCGGATTGACAGTAACTAGTTATTTCAGGAAATACTCAGATTTAGTCTGATTGACAGTAACTAGTTATTTCAGGGAATACTCCGATTTAGTCGGAATGACAGCAACTGGTTATTTCAGGGAATACTCAGATTTAGTCGGATTGACAGTAACTGGTTATTTCAGGGAATACTCAGATTTAGTCGGATTGACAGTAACTGGTTATTTCAGGAAATACTCAGATTTAGTCTGATTGACAGTAACTAGTTATTTCAGGGAATACTCAGATTTAGTCGGAATGACAGTAACTGGTTATTTCAGGGAATACTCAGTTTTAGTCGGATTGACAGTAACTGGTTATTTCAGGGAATACTCAGATTTAGTCGGATTGACAGTAACTGGTTATTTCAGGGAATACTCAGATTTAGTCGGATTGACAGTAACTGGTTATTTCAGGGAATACTCAGATTTAGTCGGAATGACAGTAACAGTTATTTCAGGGAATACTCAGATTTAGTCAGATTGACAGTAACTGGTTATTTCAGGGAATACTCAGATTTAGTCGGAATGACAGTAACTGGTTATTTCAGGAAATACTCAGATTTAGTCTGATTGACAGTAACTGGTTATTTCAGGAAATACTCAGATTTAGTCTGATTGACAGTAACTAGTTATTTCGGGGAATACTCAGATTTAGTCGGATTGACAGTAACTGGTTATTTCAGGAAATACTTAGATTTAGTCGGATTGACAGTAACTGGTTATTTCAGGAAATACTCAGATTTAGTCTGATTGACAGTAACTGGTTATTTCAGGAAATACTCATATTTAGTCGGATTGACGGTAACTAGTTATTTCAGGGAATACTCAGATTTAGTCGGATTGACAGTAACTGGTTATTTCAGGGAATACTCAGATTCAGTCTGATTGACAGTAACTAGTTATTTCAGGGAATACTCAGATTTAGTCGGATTTACAGTAACTAGTTATTTCAGGGAATACTCAGATTTAGTCGGATTGACAGTAACTGGTTATTTCAGGAAATACTCAGATTTAGTCGGATTGACAGCAACTAGTTATTTCAGGGAATACTCCGATTTAGTCTGAATGACAGCAACTGGTTATTTCAGGGAATACTCAGATTTAGTCGGATTGACAGTAACTGGTTATTTCAGGGAATACTCAGATTTAGTCGGATTGACAGTAACTGGTTATTTCAGGAAATACTCAGATTTAGTCTGATTGACAGTAACTAGTTATTTCAGGGAATACTCAGATTTAGTCGGATTGACAGTAACTGGTTATTTCAGGAAATACTCAGATTTAGTCTGATTGACAGTAACTTGTTATTTCGGGGAATACTCAGATTTAGTCGGATTGACAGTAACTGGTTATTTCAGGAAATACTTAGATTTAGTCGGATTGACAGTAACTGGTTATTTCAGGAAATACTCAGATTTAGTCTGATTGACAGTAACTGGTTATTTCAGGAAATACTCAGATTTAGTCTGATTGACAGTAACTAGTTATTTCGGGGAATACTCAGATTTAGTCGGATTGACAGTAACTGGTTATTTCAGGAAATACTTAGATTTAGTCGGATTGACAGTAACTGGTTATTTCAGGAAATACTCAGATTTAGTCGGATTGACAGTAACTGGTTATTTCAGGGAATACTCAGATTCAGTCTGAATGACAGCAACTGGTTATTTCAGGGAATACTCAGATTTAGTCGGATTGACAGTAACTGGTTATTTCAGGGAATACTCAGATTTAGTCGGATTGACAGTAACTGGTTATTTCAGGAAATACTCAGATTTAGTCTGATTGACAGTAACTAGTTATTTCAGGGAATACTCAGATTTAGTCGGATTGACAGTAACTGGTTATTTCAGGAAATACTCAGATTTAGTCTGATTGACAGTAACTGGTTATTTCAGGGAATACTCAGATTTAGTCGGAATGACAGTAACTGGTTATTTCAGGGAATACTCAGTTTTAGTCGGATTGACAGTAACTGGTTATTTCAGGGAATACTCAGATTTAGTCGGATTGACAGTAACTGGTTATTTCAGGAAATACTCAGATTTAGTCTGATTGACAGTACCTGGTTATTTCAGGAAATACTCAGATTTAGTCGGATTGACAGTAACTGGTTATTTCAGGGAATACTCAGATTTAGTCTGATTGACAGTAACTGGTTATTTCAGGGAATACTCAGATTTAGTCGGATCGACAGTATCTGGTTATTTCAGGAAATACTCAGATTTAGTCTGATCGACAGTAACTGGTTATTTCAGGGAATACTCAGATTTAGTCGGATTGACAGTAACTAGTTATTTCAGGGAATACTCCGATTTAGTCGGAATGACAGCAACTGGTTATTCCAGGGAATACTCAGATTTAGTTGGATTGACAGTAACTGGTTATTTCAGGAAATACTCAGATTTAGTCTGATTGACAGTAACTAGTTATTTCAGGGAATACTCAGATTTAGTCGGATTGACAGTAACTGGTTATTTCAGGAAATACTCAGATTTAGTCTGATTGACAGTAACTAGTTATTTCAGGGAATACTCAGATTTAGTCGGAATGACAGTAACTGGTTATTTCAGGGAATACTCAGATTTAGTCGGATTGACAGTAACTGGTTATTTCAGGGAATACTCAGATTTAGTCGGATTGACAGTAACTGGTTATTTCAGGGAATACTCAGATTTAGTCGGATTGACAGTAACTGGTTATTTCAGGAAATACTCAGATTTAGTCTGATTGACAGTAACTAGTTATTTCAGGGAATACTCAGATTTAGTCGGATTGACAGTAACTGGTTATTTCAGGAAATACTCAGATTTAGTCGGATTGACAGTAACTGGTTATTTCAGGAAATACTCAGATTTAGTCGGATTGACGGTAACTGGTTATTTCAGGAAATACTCATATTTAGTCGGATTGACGGTAACTAGTTATTTCAGGGAATACTCAGATTTAGTCTGATCGACAGTAACTGGTTATTTCAGGGAATACTCAGATTTAGTCGGATTGACAGTAACTGGTTATTTCAGGAAATACTCAGATTTAGTCGGATTGACAGTAACTGGTTATTTCAGGAAATACTCAGATTTAGTCTGATTGACAGTAACTAGTTATTTCAGGGAATACTCGGATTAAGTCGGATTGACAGTAACTGGTTATTTCAGGAAATACTCGGGGGTTAGTCAGATTGGTATTAAACTGTTTAAGCTGTATGTCAGGGAATACTCTGCTTTTATCAGATTTAGATATACTTACAAATCAAAATGCTTGAAAATTCATTAATTTATGATAAAGATTGTTTAACAGGAATACACTTTTTTTTGTATTTTCAAGTACAATGCAATTGTCTAGTATCATAAAATAGACCAATTTTTTTTTCGGCAGTAAGGTTTTATTCAATATTTTAAACAACACTTAACTTGCTATTTATCTGGTATCATAAAATAGACCAACATTTGTTTCTCCAGTTAGGTTTTATTCAATATTTTAAACAACATTTAACTTGCTATTTTATGATCCTCTCAAACAAAATTGATACTTCAACATCTCCACAAAATGTATTATTGTTCATAACAAACAATTTGTATCACATGCAATGTGCGAGTGTAATAAAGCCACGATATATTTATCATATTACACCAGCGAAATAAATATGCAAATTAAGGCCAAATCATTGTTCGGTCATTTTCATTCAGCTCGGTGTTCAACAGAATGGCTTTGTCGATTTCCGTAATGGTTTAAAATATAGGATTACGAAAATCGGTAGTTTCGTTATTCCGTTGAGTACAGAGAAGACCAAGTCAATATACATCTTCATCATACAAACGTCATTTTATGACAACATTATAATTATATAGGAAGCTACAACACGCCTGCGTAGCATGGCAGACACTTAGGGATCACTTTGTCTGTCTTCGTCGTCCATCACACTTTAACCTGCAATCTAACCTTGACCATAACTTGAAAAGTATTTGACATTTGTTCATGAAACTTCACATAAATCTTCATCTTAACCTAAGGAATGCTGTTACACGTGTCGAATAACTCTGACTTTCAGTTTAACAGAGTCATGCCCCCTTTCATAAAACTTTAACCTGCAACCTAACCAAACTCACAACTGGCCATAACTTAAGAAGTAGTTGACCTATGTTCGTGAAACTTCACAAACATATTAATCTTACCACACAGAATATTGTTACCCATGACCAATAACTCTGACTTTCATTTCAGCAGAGTTATGCTCCTATTCATAACACTTTAACCTGCAACCTAACCAAGTTCATAACTGGCCATCACTTAAGAAGTATTTGACATATGTTCATGAAACTTCACACACTTATTCATCTTAACTGAAGGAATGTCGTTACACATGTCCAATAACTCTGACTTCCATTTGACAGAGTTATGCCCCCTTTTCATAAAACTTTAACCTGCATTCTAACCTAGCTCATAACTTGGCAAAATACTGACCTATGGTCATGAAACTTTATACAGTTCTTCCTTATCAATTATCCAATGCAGATTTATGCCCCTTTTCATAAACTTTAACACTTTAAAAAAAAACACTGTCCCAGAATAAATCATGAAGGATTGCACCCTGTGTCTTCAAACTTTATAGTTAGATTATATTTGGTGAAATAATTGAATTGAATGTTGTTTAACGGCTCATCAACACAGTATAGGTTATTTAGAGCCGCCCCAGAGAGAGGGGAAGGATACATAGGAATCCGGGAACCTGCCCTACTCTTATTATCGAATAGATTCCTATGGTTCTTTTACGTGCTCGGAGGATAGACCGATACACGGGACCGCCCGGTTTACGTCCCCATCGGACGGACTTGGTGAAATAAGCACACGGCAAGTGACATAAGTGTTCTGTGGAACAAACTTTTAGTTTGGAGTTATAGAATCTGTCATTCCTGCCTATTTAATATTGAAGTTATTAAACTCATTGGATTTTTTTTTCTTTTTTTTTTTTTTTCTGACTTGTTTAACAAATTCAATATTAAACAGGCACTCATTCAGGCTCGTAGCCAGCCCTTAAATTTAACCAAGGCAAATTCCTTATTTTGGCATCCGGTGGCATTCACATTTCTCACCAATCCGGATTTTGTTTTGATTTCATGCATTTTGTTGCATTTCCCGGCCAATGTGTTCAGGGTTAAGCATGTCATATTTTGTCAAGGATTGATAATATATCATAGTGAAGTTGTTTTTATGTAAAGTAAGTATATTCCCAAAATGCGTCGCTATGGGCCTGTCATGTACGATCCTCTATATATTATCAATATGACAGTCCTTGGACCAGTAACTTTGCCAATATGAAAACAATAACATCATATTACTGCTTGCTTATTATTAATAACTAACAGTGAAAGACAGATTGTGTTCGGCAATTTTCTTTGTTTATCATCCGAGTTTGATCATTCTTCAACCCTTTTTCAAAACTCTCAATAATAAGATTGTTTGGCTGTATGGCTACATTCCCTTTATTACATACAACTACAAGCTTGTGGAATGCCTAGGAAAAAGTAAGAGTAACTCGCAGGCTGGTCAGGGTTTACAATGTCCAGCTGCTGATCAGTCCTTTCCCCAAAACACTCCTTTGTCACATAAATGGTATCATCTTTACTCAAAGAACAAACAGTCCATTATATATATGTAGGGGTTAAGGGTTAATCTAGTCTGTACAATGTCTGCATGTGTTTATATAGCAGAACATATCACTATATCTATACATTGAGTCACAGTTTATCACTATAGCTGTACATTGAGTCAGTGTTTATCACTATTTATTACATTTTTATCGGTGAAAGATTGGGATTTTCTCAATGAAAAAATATTATTAACTCTGTGTTTATCACTATATCTATACACTGAGTCTGTGTTTATCACTATATCTGTACATTAAGTCAGTGTTTATCACTATATCTGTATACTGAATCTGTGTTTATCACTATATCTGTACATTGAGTCTGTGTTTATCATTGTATCTGTACATTGAGTCTGTGTTTATCACTATATTTATACACCAAGTCGGTGTTTATCACTATCTGCACATCGAGTCTGTGTTTATCACTATATCTGTACATTGAGTCTGTGTATATCATTGTATCTGTACATTGAGTCTGTGTTTATCACTATATCTATACACCAAGTCGGTGTTTATCACTATCTGTACATCGAGTCTGTGTTTATCACTATCTGTACATCGAATCTGTGTTTATCACTATATCTGTACATTGAGTCTGTGTCTAAGCCGAAGACTAAGGAAGTCCATTCGTTGGTGGGATTGTGGCGGGGGATGAACGTCCATCTTCACCTTGTTCTCTCGCAATTTGGACAACGTCATCTCCGTCACCTGATGACACTCTCGAATCTGCAGCATCTCTAAATTCTTGCAATACTCACCCAGAAATCTGTAAATACACCATATACATACAACAGATTATTCTGACCTTTAGGTAGTCATACATTTAAGTGGTTAATTCCCACTTTAAGTACTAGTAACCATTACAATTCTTGCCATTCTCTCCAGGAAACATGAAAATACACACAACCAGTATTCCAGTATAGAAAGTATGTCAATAACTACTAAACAAAATACTAAACACACATGGTAATAAGTATCTACACCAAGGTGGTTTCAATTTTCTCAACGTTGGGCGACTAAGATTACCAGACTGAAACATGCTATAGCATCTAGACCTTAACAATAACTCCTTCCTTTATAGTGGTATCAGTTTCCTGAACTCAGGGCTACACGGAGCACAAAATAGATTTTGACTGAATTTTGCCCCACCCCCACGATCCCCAATTTTCATAAAATAATTCCATCTGCTGTGTTCAACGCTGTTACTCACTTCAGCAGAACCTAAAACTTATAGTATTCCCTTGGTGAGTGATGCCTATATTACAGTAACTGATATCCCCCAATTGCAAAAGGCTTTACCATAATACATTTTACTGTGCACCGTGAATGTGCGTGTAAATAAGGCCTCATTTTGAGGCTGATTCATTATTTTGAGGCTCTATAGAATAGAAAATAGCATTACTTGTCAATTTTTATCAAGTGAGAAAGCGTAGATTCTTACAGACGGCATGAGGTACTGTCCTAATTCTACCCAGGGAAAATGGGGTGTTCTGCCTCTACCACACCAAAAAATCTACAGTCAGATATGGCCTAACATGTGATAAAAATGACGTAAAACACCAATCAAACAAATTCGGACGCCTAAACCTGGTGGTTAAGGTGGTTCAAGTGTCAACAATAGTATTTACCCTTATAACCAACACAATATATTACCTAACGCTATCGTCAGTCAGTCGCCAGCATCCCTGTATGTTGATGTGATTCAGGTGTCGACAATTACGGGCCACCAAACTGAACGCATTGTCAGTAAGACCGTAGATCTTCGACAAGGAAATTGACTTCAACCTACAAGAATCGAATATGAATATCAACAATTTGGCATATCTGTGACTAAATGAATCTCATTAAACGTATTTAGCTAAACAGTGTGGTAACTTGTGAAATCAACTAGATTTTTATTAAGACAGGTTTCAAATTGCATATTGTAAACTCTTGTCAGATGTGTTTCAACCTTAAGAATTCTAAAGAATTTTACATGGTAATTTGTACCTTTATTATTGGTTCAAATGACCATGTAAAATTCTTTTGCTTGCAATCGATTATTAAGGTATGTATCCTGCCAACAACAGCCAAACTATGTAAACATGTACACCATTTGTAAACCTACTGACGACAAGGTATATATCTAATTTATATAATTTGAAAATCCGAACTCTATGGACAATAAAAAGGCTTTAACCAGCAAAGCCAAAGCCCAAAACTGGAACGTTGAATTCTCAACTCATAAGTCATTTTATGCATATTCAGTCATTGGTATTTTAAGAAAACATGAATAATTGAATTGGGGTTTTAAGGTGCACCAACACATGAAAGGTTATATGGCGCCTAACAGGGATGAACATGCCAGGCTCATCCTCCATGTACATCGAGATAAAATATGGAGAACGGGCCTAGAACCTTCTCACCCTGAACTGCAGAGTTGCTGCAAATTCTATTGTAGACACTCCATTTATGCTGGAGCCACGTTATTGTTTTTCTGCCACTGCTCTAGTGATACAAGCGAGATGGCACCTGAAACAACCGATACTTATAATCAGCACATATACATTGTTATATGACCTGAACACCTCGATAGAGTTTTGATAAACAGTTTTGGCGGGTACCAGTAAGTGCCTTTAAACAAATCAGCCATACATTAACAAGTTCATGGATGCAATGCACCTATTACTGTTTTAATCTTTGGTAAGGAGAAAGAGTGGTAGGTTGAAATTAGACAACAACTCTGGGTAGGCAATCTGACCGAGCTGTTGTTTCTCCTGCGAAATTAAACCATATAATTATATCTATACATTTACCGGTTCCCAGTAATATTTTCCAAACTTGCGGAATTTGATATTCAACCTTGTGGAGAAAACAAAAAATCCATTTGCTGTACATTAGCAGTGGTTTTGTTTCCGTCATATCCGAAATTTGGCCGCCCTTGCCAAGAATTATGTTTTTCCCCTTTTATTGAATAAATGTAGAGGCCCACGCATGTATGAAATGAAAAATAAATAAAAATAAACAAAATTATTTTTTCCCAATTTAAGGTTTACGACGCAATTTCCCCCCACATTGAAGTGTCCCTCCACCATTCTTCTTAAACCCCGAAATACACTGGTTAGTGAACCTACTTTCTACAGTTCATGACTAAGACAGTTATGGCAGCGTCATTAACATTCCAACACCCCGACAAATCTATCTTCTCCAGGTTATCACAGTGTAGTCCAACCACAGTCAGCCCTTCTTCTGTCAACCAGTGACAGTCACGTAGTACCAGGGTCTGTAGTCCGGAACAGTTTATTGCTAAAATTTGCATACTGTCATTTGTAATACTCGTACAGTTTGTCAAATCAAGCAGTTCAAGACGTGGGTTATCCTTAAACACAGGAATCAAAACACTGTCTGATAACCAGTCCTTGGCATTCCTCAAGTTGAGGCGCAGAATATTAGTATTTTCACCCGTGAGAATGAAAAATGCGTTTCGAGTCATTTTCCCCGCTATTCTCGCGATATTGATGTCTTTCGAGAAACTGAAATATTCCTTGATGAGAAGGCGGCCCAGCGTGCACACTCGGCGTAGCATGAACTGTGTTTGTACAGGCACTAAGGGAAGGATGTGCATGAAGATTACGTCGTGCCATGGCAGATGAAACAGGGTGACTTGTGATACAGCATCCCCACTGAAATAATAATTATCTAGTTTTAATAAATCGGGTAGATTTCCTGATTCAGTATTCGAGATTTGTTGAACTCAATGTTTATGCTCAGCAATTTTTTTCCACCCTTTTGGGAAAAGTACCGGTACCCATTCAATTGGGAAAATTCGCGTTGTTCTGCCTTATATTGGGAATTTTTCACTATCAAACAAAAGCAATACTGTATGCTTAAATACTTTGCAAACACATTACATGTATTACCATGTATTCATTCACTTGTAGTATTTCATTACCCTCACATAAAAGAATATATTTTCCCCCTTCTTCTGTTTAAAGTGGGACTTTTTTTCAATCAAATTGGGAAAAAAATCATACTTGTTGCCTTTAGGAATGGTACCGTTTTTCGGTACCATTTGTATACATAAGGAAAAAACAAACTTATGCTTCATTTCGAATATGATGTTATATTCATTTCCTTTTCTAATAGTTATAGTTCGAGTTCAGCATAAACAATGGAGAATAGGAAGGTCTACAATATAAGAATATTTAATGGGTAATTCGGTGAAAATTGGGAATTCCGACATTGAATGTAACCGTTTTTATCAAATTTGAGGCTCCGTTGAGGTTTTGATTCCAACAGTTATAACATGGGTTGGAATTTCCATAGTACAACAGGTTCTCGATGTTTTCAATGTCACTGATGATGCTCGTGACTTTTCACTGATGATGCTCGTGACTTTTATCTGCCCGGTTGTTGTTGTGTAAGATCTGATTTTTCAGAATATGCGAAAATGCATACATGCAAGAATAACTCTTCCTACACATGAACAGATTACTCAACCAAGTCGTTATCACATTAATATACCATGTATCACATGATATCATACCTTCTGTCTACTGTATCTGGTAGGAATACTCTCTCATCGGTACGCAGGCACTGTCCACCATCACCTGTTCGATTGTCACCATAGGACATGTTGTTATGCTGTTATTATACCAGCTACTGTACATGTACATACTATATTGCTCTGAAAATAAACAAAATATTTCACAAAATCTTTAAAAGCAACTAGACAGTCAGGGGTGTAACTTGTGTAACAATTTGTTTAAGTTATTACAGTTTTGAGTGGTGTTTTCAAAATAACTGCAACAAGTTATTTCCAGATATGCAATCATTTTCATATTTTTTTAATCTGTTTTCTATCAAACCTGAATTTTCCTGTAACAATGATATTTTTCCCTGTTTTTTTCCAAATTTATTGTTAATTAATTTGCCATTACTTCTTTTACGCAATGTTTAGAAATCTTCAAGCTCTTAAAGACATAATCCGAGCCTTCTCTAACCCTACTAGCCTTTTTAAATCACCAAGGTGATCTATTGGGATCACTCTTCGTCCGCCCGTCGTTAACTTTTGCTTCAAACGACTTCTCCTCAGAAACCGCTTGGCCAATTTTGACCACACTTCACATGGATGATCCTTAGATGAATGCTTTTTAGATTTGTTAAAATTAGGTCAACATGACATCAAAGATGGCCACCATTACCATATATGGTCAAAACCATAAAAAATCTTCTTCTCAAGAACTGCCAGACAGATTTCGACAGTTTTTCTTTTAAAATGACTGCCAACAGCTAGACTATCAAGTTTGTTCAAATGAAGTCCCCGGGGTCAAAAATGCCTGTGCCCCTGGGGTCCAAAGTTTGTATATTGATATTTTACATGTTTTTCATAGACTTATATAGGAAAAAACTTTAAAAAATCTTCTCTGAAACCACAAGGCACAGAGCTCTCATGTATTACATGTAGCATCAGTTTATGGTCCTCTACTAAGTTTGTTTAAATGGTGACCCTGGGGTCAAATTTGGCCCCACCCCAGGGGTCAAATTTTACATAGACTTATATAGGAAAAATTTTAAAAAATCTTCTTCTCTGAAACTACAAGAGCCAGAGGTTCAATATTTTGCATTTACTATAAGCTTATGGTCCTTTACCAAGTTTGTTCAAATGGTGACCCTGGGATCACATTTGGCCCCGCCCCAGGGGTCACATGATTTACATAGATTTGTATAGGGAAAAATTAAAAAATCATCTTCTCTGAAACTGCAAGAGCCAGAGGTTTAATATTTTGCAGTTGCTATACGTTTATGGTCATCTACCAATTTTGTTCAAATGGTGATCCTGGGGTCACATTTGGCCACGCCCCAGAGGTCACATGTTTTACAAAGACTCTCATAGGAAAACTTTCAAAAATCTTCCTCTCAGAAACAGCTTGGTCCAAACTTCACATGGATGATCCTTAAGTGAATATGTTAGGTAAACATTAAATTACTTCTTGTACACTGGGAAGCTATTTAAAGGCCGTGGGTTCAAATCCCATTGTATTTTTTTTTATTTTATTCATTTCTTTTTTTCTTTTGTTTAATTTTTCTAAAGTGGGTACAGTATATACAGATTTTGCATGTTTTACATAGGCTTATATAGGGAAAACTGAAAAAATCTTCCTCTCTGAAATTACAAGAGCCAGAGGTTTAATGTTTTGCGTTTGCTATAGACTTATGGTCCTCTACCAAGTTTGTACAAATGGTGACCCTGGGGTCACATTAATTTTGGCCCTGCCCCAGGGGTCACATGTTTTACATACACTTATATAGGGATAATCTTCAAAAAATTGTCTTCTCAGAAATAGCTTGGTCAATTTTGACCAAACTTCACATGGATGATCCTTTGATGAATGTTTTTCAAATTTGTTAAAATAAGTTAAACGTGACATCCAAGATGGCCACATAGAAAAATCGTTGAATAACTTCTTGTATACTGGGAAGCTAGGGCTTTGGATGTGTTTTTTCTTTTGTTAATTTTTCTAAAGTTTATTTATAAAGATTTTGCATGTTTTACATAGACTTATATAGGGAAAACTTAAAAAAATCTTCTTTTAAATTGTTAGCATGGAGTTGTGTGTTAAATTTCAGTTGAGGGTGTTGTTTTGTTTGGCACATGTAAAACGGTATTGAAAGGGATTTAATGATGAAACCCCTTGATATAAGAGCCATTTTAGCTTGTAGAGCATCCACATGCCCTCTTGCTCTCTTGTTCTTTATTATTATTAATGATCGCTAACCATCTATCGTCTATCAAGTTTGCTCATTTGAAGTCCCTGGGGTCAAAGATGGCTGCAAACCCCTGGGTCCAAAGTTTGTATGAAGAGATTTTGCATGTTTTTACATAGACTTACATAAGGAATGACTTAAAAACATCTTCAATCAGCATTTGCGAAAGGACAATTTTTTCATCATTGCAAAGATCCTCAGGTGATCGATTTAGGACCATTTTGGCCCTCTTGTTTACAATTTTGATATTTCATCTGGCTGTGATAAAAAGACACAAAAAAAAGGCTTTTAGGGTCAGAAAAGGCTCGGATTATTAAAGATGGTACTTGTTACATAACAAAACTGGTAATTGACTCTAGGTCGTCTCATACCTATTAAATGGTGCCATCATTATTCGATTAGATGACCATTCAAGTTTTCTATTGAAAACATTTATTGCTTGGGTTTTATTACTGCAGCAACTGGTTTTATTAAGAAAAAATCAAGTTTCTTGAAAGTATCCTAAATAAGTTATTTTACCAAAAGTAACAGCAATGAACTCTTACTCTGTGTCAAGAGGAAATAAGTTTGTTCTTGAAAATAAATTATTTCAGTTTATTTAAACAAGAGGGCCAAGATGGCCTTATATCGATCACCTGAGTAATGGTCCATTATTGCACTTCTTCGAAATCTTATGATCATATACAATCTGTTCAAGTTTGGTTAAGATTGTCCAAGAAATGTGCCCTCTTTTGTTTACCAACATTGATATAAAGACAATGAAAAGTTTGGTAAAGATCAAAGACAAAATGAAGGTGCTAGAGTGTAACCGCTGGGGCATGGCCAAACGTGACCCCAGGGCTACATGTAATATATGACAGCTGTGTGCCTTGTGGTTTCAGAGAAGAAGATTTTTTAAGTTGTTCCCTATACAAGTCTATGTAAAACATGTTACCCCTGGGGCAGAGCCAAATGTGACCACAGGGTCACCATTTTAATAAACTTGGTAAAGGACCATAAGCACATAGTAAATGCAAAATATTAAACCTCTGGCTCTTGCAGTTTCAGAGAAGAAGATTTTTTAAATTTTTCCCTATACAAGTCTATGTAAAACTGACCCCCAGGACGGGGCCAAAATATGACCCCAGGGTCACCATTTGAACAAACTTGGTAAAAGGCCATAATCTTATAGTCAATGCAAAATATTAGTCTATGTAAAACAGGTCAAATTTGACACCAGGGTCACCATTTGAACAAACTTGGTAGAGGACTATAAGCGTATAGCAAATGCAAAATATTGAACATCTGGCTCAAGCAGTTTTAAAGAAGAAGATTTTTTAAGTTTTTCCCTATACAAGTCTATGTAAAACATGTGACCCCTGGGGCGGGGCCAAATGTAACCCCAGGGTCACCATTAGAACAAACTTGGTAAAGGACCATAATCTTATAGTAAATGCAAAATATTAAACCTCTGGCTTTTGTAGTTTCAGAGAAGATTTTTTTTTAATTTTTCCCTATACAAAACTATGTAAAACTGTGACCCCCGGGGCGGGGCCAAGTGTGACCCCAGGGTCACCATTTGAACAAACTTGGTAAAGGGCCATAAGCTTATAGCAAAATGCAAAATATTAAACCTCTGGCTCTTGCAGTTTCAGAGAAGAAGATTTTTTAAGTTTTTCCCTATACATGTCTATGTAAAACATGTGACCCTTGGGACGGGGTCAAATGTGACCCGAGGGTCACTATTTGAATAAACTTGCTAAAGGACCACAAGTTACACCCCTGACTGCTAGAAGGTCAAGGAACACGTTATACCTCTGACTGCTAGAAGGTCATGGAAAGAGTTACACCCCTGACTGCTAGAAGGCCATGGAACAAGTTATACCTCTGACTGCTAGAAGGTCATGGAACAAGTTACACCCCTGACTGCTAGAAGGCCATGGAACAAGTTATACCTCTGACTGCTAGAAGGTCATGGAACAAGTTACACCCCTGACTGCTAGAAGGTCATGGAACAAGTTATACCTCTGACTGCTAGAAGGTCATGGAACAAGTTACACCCCTGACTGCTAGAAGGTCATGGAACAAGTTACACCCCTGACTGCTAGAAGGTCATGGAACAAGTTACAAACCTGACTGCTAGAAGGCCATGGAACAAGTTACACCCCTGACTGCTAGAAGGTCATGGAACAAGTTACACCTCTGACTGCTAGAAGGTCATGGAACAAGTTACACCCCTGACTGCTAGAAGGCCATGGAACAAGTTACACCCCTGACTGCTAGAAGGTCATGGAACAAGTTACACCCCTGACTGCTAGAAGGTCATGGAACAAGCTACACACCGGACTGCTAGAAGGTCATGGAACAAGTTACACCCCTGACTGCTAGAAGGTCATGGAACAAGTTACACCCCTGACTGCTAGAAGGCCATGGAACAATTTACACCCCTGACTGCTAGAAGGTCATGGAACAAGTTACACCCCTGACTGCTAGAAGGTCATGGAACAAGTTACACCTCTGACTGCTAGAAGGTCATGGAACAAGTTACACCCCTGACTGCTAGAAGGCCATGGAACAAGTTACACCCCTGACTGCTAGAAGGTCATGGAACAAGTTACACCCCTGACTGCTAGAAGGTCATGGAACAAGCTACACACCGGACTGCTAGAAGGTCATGGAACAAGTTACACCCCTGACTGCTAGAAGGCCATGGAACAAGTTACACCCCTGACTGCTAGAAGGTCATGGAACAAGTTACACCTCTGACTGCTAGAAGGTCATGGAACAAGTTACACCCCTGACTGCTAGAAGGTCATGGAACAAGTTACACCCCTGACTGGTAGAAGGTCATGAAACAAGTTACACCCCTGACTGCTAGAAGACCATGGAATAAGTTACACCCCTGACTGCTAGAATGCCATGGAACAAGTTACACCTCTGACTGCTAGAAGGCCATGGAACAAGTTACACCCCTGACTGCTAGAAGGCCATGGAACAAGTTACACACTGACTGCCTGAAGGCCATGGAACAAGTTAAACCTCTGACTGCTAGAAGGCCATGGAACAAATTACACCCCTGACTGCTAGAAGGTCATGGAAAAACAAGTTACACCCCTGACTGCTAGAAGGTCATGGAACAAGTTACACCCCTGTTATGGTGAAGTAGCCCAGACTTTTGGTTTGACAAACACCAATCCTAAACCCAATGAGATATTCGTTCCTGACTAATCCGAGCCTTCTCTGTCCATACCAGCCCTCTTTTATGATTTTGATATTTCTCCTGGCTGTGTACGGTCAGAGGAACTCCTATAGTAAAAACACGGGATCTCTTCACATGCGAGGGAGAGGAGCTACCAACGGTGTCTCCGGCAATCGTCGTATTTTTTACCATAATTTACACTAATCGATTTATTAATGTTTAGTATACCAAGCTGCAGTGATAAAACATTTATTTTTCGAAGTACCGAAATATTTTCAATATCCGATACAACTTAGTAAGCCTTATATAACACATATTTTGGCTCAGGGAGGTAAATAAATATATTGATAACTGTTTTGGATGCATAAAAAGTTAATTCAATGCACTTACCTCGATATCTTGTCTTAAAACCAAGAGGGTAGCTCCTCTCCGTCTCCGGGGAGGAGATCCCCGGGTTTAAACATTCGAGGGAGGAATATCAAAATCGTAAAAGAGAGCTCGATCAGCTTCTGGTATGGTCAGAGAGGTCTTGGATTAGTTCCTGACATACTTACCATTATTTAATTAAAGGGAATGTAGCGACACAGCCAAACAAGCTCTATTATTGTGAGTTCTGAAAAACTTGGGAAAAGGTGAAAGAATTATCAAAATTGGATGATAAACAAAAAAGATATGACCATTTAAAGGTTGTTCTAAAACGAATATGGAAGCCGCCATTTTTAGAACTATGATGTCATAGTTCCATACTGCCATGTATGGAATACCGGTATTGATAAATATCATTTAAAATGAAGAAAATCACTGCAAATGAATGAATTTTTTTTACTGGTCATATAAATCATTAAAACCATTAAGTATTACATATTTGTCATACACTTGATACAGTTGCAGTTGCTGTCATTTTAACCCTATAAATCTGTAAATGTTCATATTTATAAATATTCCATATATGGTCATTTAGAACCGTGATGTCATCGCTTTCAAAATGGCTGCTTCCATATCCATTTCGACAGAAACTTCAATGATCATATCTTCTTTGTTTATCATCCGATTTTGATAATTATTTCACCGTTATCTGAATCTGAGTAGATACGTCGAAGTAACCAATACTGGCTTTTATTCAACGGGCTGGTGTGCGCGTAAAATTTAGTCTGGTAATGTTAATTCACTTTAGAAGCTTTCGATGGTCTGGTCTTATTCAAGTATTTCAGGACTCTCAATAATAATAAAGGGTTGGCTGTGTCGTTGCTACATTCCCTTTAATGTCATTAACAGTTTGGGATACATGTCATTGCAGAGAGCCGGAGACCGGACGTGACCTTTCTTCGTGCAAATTAGGCAGCTGAATTAGGTCGCATCAAACCTCAATTTATTAATCGGGTATCATTTTGACTTTAAATCTGCTTGCATATTTTCAAAAGAATTTAATTACATTTTTATTTTAATGGTTCTTTTCTATTTTGTGTTCACTTCTGATACAGTGATAGCGTTAGAAAATAAAGAATGATTTTTATATGGCTTCAAATGAGATTCTATCCAAATAAGTACCCATATTTAAGTACTATGTGAAGAATCCCTCATGAACATGATGAAGAAATGTTACCTTGTCATGCTGTTGTCAACAGTGCTTCTGTGTTGTAATATAATGGTCACCCTTAATCTGGCTCTTGACACTGACACTGACAGATGTATTTTAATAATTTTAGCAAGTTAGTATCATGTAACAATACCACATCAAGGACTCAATTCATTTTGACTAATTTCTGTGAGTATATATATGGTGCCCATGGTGCCTTCACGACAATAAATGCTGTTCTGATCCTTATTCATTTAAATTGCTGTTTTGGCAGGTGGAACTTTTTTGCTAAAAATCTACAACCGGAAGCAGTGAAATTTACACTACGTGCAGTTCTCACGAGTCACAACATTATGAATTCTAACTTCCTGGAGATTGTAAACAAATTTCATACTGCATATTTTTGCCGTTTAGAGAAGTAACTTGGTAATGATAATTCATCCATCTACTATTTATTTGTCTTGTGCATATTAAAGATTATACTGAAGATGTTTGATGAGTCACAGACGAAGTTCATAGTAGACATTTGCAAAAATAGAATAACTTCAGGACTTGTCTAATACGAGGCTCCTAATCCGAGCCTTCTCTGACTCTAAAAGCTGTTTTTCCTTCTTTTTTGTGTGACTTTTTACACATCCAGATGAAATATCAAAATCGTAAAATGGGCTGGTACATGTAAGGTCAGAGAAGGCTGGGATTTTGTCATGACTGTGCAAAGTGAACCAAGAATCAACGTTTGTTTGAAAAATACCTATCCACTAATATTTTATATAGGGGAACTATGATTGTATATTTGCTATGAGATCACTTGATGGATTATGCAGACGACCCAAAATGTATGCAGACGACCCAAAATGTATCCATTGCGGTCGTGTTGATAGTATACATGCTAACAATTATTTCTCCTATAAATGCTATATTTCTCCTATAAATGCTATGTTTCTCCTATAAATGCTATATTTCTCCTATAAATGCTATATTTCTCCTATAAATGCTATGTTTCTCCTATAAATGCTATATTTCTCCTATAAATGCTATATTTCTCCTATAAATGCTATATTTCTCCTATAAATGCTATATTTCTCCTATAAATGCATACATGTGATATCTCCCGCCGGGAGCTAATTTCTCCCGGAATTTCATGGGATCTCCTGGCCTCCCGCCGGGAGCTCCATTTCTCCCGGTATTTTCGGCCGAGTTACAAAATTTCGCTATTTGCGAATCCTTTTGGGTAATTGCTATGATTTATTGGATCAAGACCGAGTTTTCCGAATGATCTAGAATAAACACTTGCCGTCTTATCTATATCTGTGAAAACATTGCCCCTGGGCGGGTAATTAAAAGGATTAGCATGTCAGGTAATTGGTTAATTGTGTGAAAATAATGATTGGATTGTTTGTTTATGACACGTGGCGGCGATACCTGTAATGTCCATGGGAGGTTGATTATGATAGGATTACGGAATACACCGACTGTAAGTGGGGTGGTAATTAGCGAATTCGGCATCGATTGATATTTGGTATATAATATTGATGAGTGCCAAGTTTAATAATGTGAACAATTGTGTAGACTTTCAACCGACAAAGGTGATGCTGGCAGCAGCCAAGTCTTGTTGTAATTAGTGGTTAAAAAGTGGACAGAGTCTCAAGATATATACCCTAGCAGATTTAAATGATGTTATTTTATGGTATGTTTATGAAAGCAGATTAATGATCATCATTAACTAAAAGGTGATGCTGGCAGCAGCCAAGTCTTGTTGTAATTAGTGGTTAAAAAGTGGACAGAGTCTATATAAAGTGTTTAATTACATGCTATACTTGATTATATGCTATGCTAACATGAAATAAACAGTATTCAACTATTGTATGTATAAAATATCATGTTTTTATGCTGATTTACCCCCTTTATTAAGGTTTATATCAGAAAAAAAATATACTGGTACGCGTTAACAATTTGAGTATAAAAACCTCCCTGAATTTTGTCAGATCTCCCTGAAAAAAAAGTCAAATCTCCCTGGTAACCCTCCTGAAAATATCACATGTATGTAAATGCTATGTTTCTCCTATAAATGCTATGTTTCTCCTATAAATGCTATATTTCTCCTATAAATGCTATGTTTCGGGAACATAATCCATACTGTTGGAATTGCAGACAATTGCATCTTTTGATTATTACTTTCTGTTATTACAATTATTTATGCAGGACTAACGTGAAATTTTAATGATGTTTTTCTAAGGTCGAGTAGATGTATACAGCAAGCTCAAGTACACGCACCTCATACACTGTCGTGTGCAAAAATGAATTTCCTGTCCAACAGTACCTTTGTTCTTATGAATGTTTGTCAATTCGCTGAAAAAAAAACAGAAACATACTCTAGATATGTTTACACCGAACAGTTAAGTGATAGACATCACGCTCTATTATGCCTCTATGATGCCTTAACATGTGACATGCTGAGAATTATTTTGAATCTGTATATGTTAATATTATAAAGGTATCGTTAAACTGTTTGTGTTTGTTGAGGCAGTATATATGTGCTTTACTAATATCATCTGGTGTACAATTTATTGTTGCATGTCTTGGGGAAAGTTCAACTGTTGGATTTTGTACCAATAAAAAAAAAACAAGATGATTTTATTAATATTAATATTCTGTAGCCATTTATCTACTTTTGTAATAAATTACTTGAGTTAAATTTCAGATATGGGTCAATATGCAAGTGTGTTCATAGTGCCTGATGCCAGTGCTATCAACAAACACACAAACCCTGGTAAACCAAACTGGATCACAGCTCATGCAATTGCAGCAGAATGTATGTACTGGTAATGTTTGAAGGGACACATGTCAATCTTGATTTCGTTAAAAAAGGAGTGCCAGTGCTCGAATTTAGCATTTTTCCAACTGGCATATTTTTGCCAATTGATTAAAACTGAACTGCAAATTATAGCTAACTCTTGCAAACAATAATCAATAGCTCTTTTTCTTATCATTTTGACTGGTCATTTATTCCTATAAACTATATTATGCCTAAATAGTTTTAATTTTAGCAATATTCTAAACTAGAAGGCTGTTAAACACTTGCATAATATTGCCAGTGCTTCAAAAGTTTACTGGCATTTTGAAAAAATGACTCGCAAAATGCCAGTAAAACAGCTTAAATTTGAACCCCGAGTGGTGTTACACTTGTTTTCTTAAACGATTTAAATAGTTGCAACTCATATAATAAATAATTTCTAAAATGAGTTAAAAACTTTTTTTTCTTGTATATTGTCTTATATTGTAATTTTTATGAGAAAAAGATATATTCCTTTTTCTTTCTTTTTTGTCCTCCATTTAAATTTTTACTAAATTGTGCTTTTAAAATAAAACTGACATGTGACAAATGAATCAAGGCACTCAGTTAGTGCTTACCGTGATGACTACCTCAAGAACATATAGAAGTACAAACATCAGCACTATGATAAGAGGGTTATTTGTATCTATGATAAAAGACAGTTGATAATTATTTTCTGCTCTAAGGTATGCTAAATGTCTGTCTAGGTTATGTCTCTGTCGATTTTTTTCTTCTGTAGAATTACAACATAAACATTTTAATGCATTGTTTGAGTAACAAACTTTTTTTTTTGATTTTAATATAACAAATATCATTGTAAATATCCTCATGTTTTAAGGATGCAGTCTATGAACATGATTATGTAAAAGATTAACCTTGTCCACCTTTACATGTATCAGTTTTGTTTATAGTGAGTATTGCGGAGGTGGAGCGGTTGTGGGTGAGGTTCCAACAACTGGGATGTAACAGAGATGGGGAGATCACGGAGGAGACAATACGCAAGTCAGAATACAACTCTGATGTCTTCATGAGAAATGTAATTCATCTATCTATATACATACATGCATGTATGTTAATTAAAAAACTTCTATCTGTCTACATCAAGTACATGTACATATGTATATAAATTAATACATCTATCTATTATATACAGCAAGTTCTGCATGTAAGTCTATGTACTCTATAAAACATATACATAAAGCACATGTTCATTAGGCGCAGGATCGATATGGTCCCCACCATGACCATATGTGTTGTTACAACAGTGTTCTCCAGAAGCCCCGGCGGTCGACGATATCGCCTATTACTCTAGAACCTAGCGCCGGCTACTTTTCTCCACAAAAAATAAATAAATAAATAGAATTACCTTTGTACATATACCAATGTAAAATGAGTGTAAAATGCACCAGAACGCACCAATAAAAAAAAATCCAGACCCCCAACCCCGCTTAGTGGGGGACACCCCTCCCACACCCCACGCCACTTCCCGGCTCGAGCGTGTGGCTTTGCATCTCACATCACGTGCAACTGCGCCTACTACAATTATTTTTTCACCTACTACTACATATTTTCTGGAGAGCACTGCAAGTTGTATCCCTGAGCAAGACACTTTTATCTGTATTCGCTTAGTACTGGAAGACATCGAGAGTGATTAAAATAAATTCAGGGAGCTTTCGTTAGAATAAATGTAAAATAAATAAATTTAAACTAAACTAAATATTCCAGGATGCCTTCTGTACAATACGTTTTTTATATCATATATTTCAGACTATTTAAGGAAAATTGTATTAGGTCACTCCTTATCTGCAGCATAGAGAATACTATATTGTTAGTGCTTTTTCATACATAAAACTCATCTGATTAAGCTATGCAAAGACTTAATTGGAAGGGTTGACCGAGCCATTCCTTGCTTTCTTTAGGAGACAAATAAACTTGAAATGCGAAGGCACAATATTAGTATTCTATCCAGCGCTCCAGATAAGCTTTTGGTCATTGGGTATTGTTACTCCATTATTTTAAAAGTAATTGAGTAATTATATGCATTTTGCAATTGAGTAAATGCTTATGGTGTTGATTTGCGCTTTTTGAGGTAGGCTACTTCTTTGCGTTCTTGTTTGTTGTGTGACACCAGTTTTGTAGCAGACGCATAATTAAGATCTCCACGGGCCTACATGATAAAAATGTGTACAGCAAGCAACTCAAAATGAGTAAATATGCTCAATTAAAATGAATTTGGGACCCATTCATTACACTTGGCTAGTTCTGTCCTTTACATATAATTGATATGGGTTTTGAGATATGGTTAGGTGCTGAGTTAAATACACGATTGATTGAAAATGAATTGCACATCACACAATTCTTTTACGTTATGCTATGCATGCTATGGTATTTCTGTTGCTTTTTTCATCAGTTTAATCGCGTATTTACTCAAATACGCACCTTATCTGGAGCTCTGCTATCTATCAGAGTGAAATAAAGTGCTTTGAAAAACAATTTATAATGTTATAAGGTTATATGCCAATGCCTATTTCAGATATTCTTTTTACTGAACACTTTTAAATGTCACAAAATGTTGCTTTTATTTCTGATAATCTCTGCACATGATAAATACTAGTTATAAAACCCAGTAATAATTTATGATTTCACAGATCTTGAGGAAGTACATGTCCAGTAATGCCAAGAAAGTCACATTTGAGAATTTTTTGAGAGCTCTGAAGTGGTGCGAGCAGGCACAACTTGAGGACAGAATTAAAGGTAAGGCCAAATAAAATGATATGTGCGTTTCCCATTTCCTGACCGACCCCATTTTTAAGGACCCACCGTTATGTTTATATAACCTTATCTGGTATGCAAGAATCGATGTGTTCATGAGACATTGTAGATCTGACTGTTTATTTTATGCTCATATTATTTTAACATTGAGAGGGAAAATGGGCAAATGACCAAGCTACTTGATAATAAAGTTGCGGCAAGTGAAAACCAGCAACTTGGAAATAAATAGAGATTATTTAACTGCTAGGATTGATTATAGGGAAATCCTTCATGAGATGGTAGCATGTGTTTTTTCACATTCGAGCAAATGCGAGTGAGTAAAAAAAAACAACACACCTACCAGCAGTTAAGTAATCTATTTATTACATTTAAAACAAATTTATGCATGGTTTTAATTGCAATGTTTCACTTTGTTGAACATTATCAGCGGATGACGTCAACATTTAAGCAACACAAAAGCGACGACATGACACAATGTCACTTTTTGTTTTGTGTTCAGTGTTAGTCATAAATATTTAGCGATTATGAATTTTCTTCCACTGAGAAATCCCGATCTTTCACCATGGAAATTAAATAAATATGTTTAACTTAGAAGTATACAGATATATAAATGATTTGGTATCAAAATATTTCCAATAATAGGAATATTATCCAAATAATAATGGCAAAATTTAAAATGTAAACGTATCCTTCATTTGCATACAATAACATGTGCATAACATTTTCTATAAGATTTCCAAAAATGGTAATGTTGCAGATGTGATTATGCATGGCGTGTATCTGTTTCAGCAATATTCCACATGTTAAACAATGGTAACCCTGTTGATTCCAACCTCATGGTAAAGATCCTGGAGAGAGTCTATCCACAGGATAAAGGGGTAATTAAGAATTGATTTGCATTTTTTTCGGCGTTCAAAACATTACATTATTTTCCCATCGCTATACATGTAGAAAAACGAAACAAACTTGAAAAATCCAAAAGTTACTGCATTTTATTTAATTATAAGCAAGAACGTTTAATGTGGAAATGATATTGCAATTATAAATTGAGGTGTACCATTTACAGCTTGATAAATACATCAAGATTGCCATGTGTCCCCTTAATGATTAACTCTTTTTTTCTTCTTCTTGGATAGAAGAGTTTATCATTCACAAAGTGAATCTTTTTTTTTTTATATCATTCTTAATAAGTATTTGTAGAAACTGAACTTTTCTATATTATAACAAGCACACATTTAAATAAATAATTCAACATGTATATTCTTACTTGTCTACATTTTATTTCATGATCAAGGAACCAATACAAAGAATAGTGGACATTTTCTTCCAAATGATGGATCGAGAAAGGAAAGGTACGCAGTTAATATTCTTCTCCTTGGTATTCTTGTTTTCTTGATTTTGTTTTTCCTTTTTTTCTTTTTATTATTATTTTTATTTATTTTTTTTGGTGGGGGTGTGGGGGTGGATAATATTTGATTAATAATTTAACAATAGCATTATGACCCATATATATACAAATATATGTGAAATTACAATTACATGTCCAATAATTTAAATAACAAGTGGTATTCTATCTTGTAATTAAATTTTTATTCATGTACACTGTTCAGAATTTTTAAATTAGCAATGTGTCGGTATAATTCACTGCAATTGTTAAAGTATATAAATAAAGATATGGCCATTTGGAGGACTATCAATTGCTCCTCAAAATCTACTTTAAATTTGTGTGTGTATAATTTATTTTTCAATTTTCAATTAAACATAATATTATTATATAGCTTCAATTATTTTTAAAAAAAATAGGCATTTGGGATTGAAAATCATCGCTTTACTGCCCGTGTTATGGTCAAAATGTATTGCAGATATGTGTTACATCACAGTAACCATAATAGCAAATTCCCAGTTGCTGCCTCTTTAACCAAAATGTTTGGAACTTCGATTTATTCAATGTGCACAACATGGGTTGTAAAACTTTTTTTTTTGTTTGTGACTTCACTGTAATGTTACTTCACTGTAATTTTAATGCTAAGAATATGCATTTGATTTCAAATTTCCCAGTATTTCATTGGTATGCATCATGGGCGTAGGAACGTTTCAATTATTGGCGGGGCCAAAGTTTTTGAAAAAATTTATTTGACAATCAAAAAAGTATGTTTCAATTATTGGGGTGTGTGGGTGGGTGGTGGGGGCAAACTTTTTCATAATTTTTTTGACAAGCAAAAAAACAACAACAAAAAACGTTATCCACATTCAATTACACCAAAACTACAACATTATATAGGGAAAAAAGTACATTTCGAGTGCTATCCCTTTTTGAGCGCTACCATTTTTTTTCTTCAAATTATTGTGGGGGCTCCTACTCCTATGTGCATATAACATAATTATGGTATTAGTATGCCATGTTAAACAATTGCATAATTACATAAACTAAGTCAGT
Source organism: Cyrtodaria siliqua (assembly GCA_037043455.1). Taxonomy (NCBI): domain Eukaryota; kingdom Metazoa; phylum Mollusca; class Bivalvia; order Adapedonta; family Hiatellidae; genus Cyrtodaria; species Cyrtodaria siliqua. The sequence continues at coordinate 27,262 of JAWPHD010008421.1, forward strand.
TTCTTCTGTAAACAGGTCAGATAGCCGAGGACGCTTTTGTACGAGGAGTTCTTATTGTACCACGCCAGGTGCTGGACCAAATTCTAGATTTCCAAATTCTTCCAGAGGAAATGAAGGAACGGTTGCATAAAAACCTCCTGGAGGTATACACAAATCCTTATATGATGTTACGTTCACAGAATGTTACCTTTTCAATACAGAAACATATATTACTGTGGATCTCCCTGCCATTAATGTTACATGGACATGTGACATATATTTTCTTCAAATGCCCCGTAGTATAAAACCTTGAATTTCAATCAGTTTACATAAACATCGGTCATTTTAATGAAATAAAATAGTTGCATGTTTACCACACTTGAAATAGCTCATCTGAAAATAAATCAAACAAGATTGTTGTGCAGCAATGTTGGAATACGGTTCAAATGTATCCATACAGAATTTCATTAGCCGACAATGAAAAACAAGAGAGAAACGCCTGGTGGCATTAAAGCCGGGTTTTCCAAAATGTTGAAAGATGAGTACCTGTGTGTTTGGTGAAAGTATTTAATAGAGCTTTTCTAGATATATTGCTTTTTTGGGAGTGGGAAGATGCTTTAATGTTGAAAACCTAGTTTTCATTTTCAGCGCATGATGTTTGGTACATATCAGCAACTCACTGTTCAAGTTTTATAATGATTGCACATGTCAATGCTGAGATATAAAAAATAATTGGACATGGCAATGCTGAGATATAAAAAAACAAAGGTTGATGCTCGTATAACAAAGTTAAAAAGGTTAACATAACATATATTTTGGAGAAAGTAGGTCATAGTGGCCTAGTTTTCAGGGTATGGTCAGTGCTTGATGAGAGAATGGTGCTGTTAAAGTTTGATGAAGATCGGACATGGTAATGCTGAGATATAACAAAAACTTAATTTCCCCTCCCAAACTTAAACTAAAAGGTTAACGTAACGCATATTTTGGAGAAAATAGATCATAGTGGCCTAGTTTTCAGGTTATGGTCAGTGCTTGATGAGAGTAAGATGCTGTTAAAATCGGGTGAAGATCGGACATGGTAATGCTGAGATATAACAAAACTTAATCCCCTTTAGTTTATTTACTATATATTATATATAAGTATATTATTATAATAACCATGGTACATACCAATAAAGGAAGGAATGTTTGATGACATTTTCCTATCATACAGTATTATTACATGCTGTGTGTATTGTTCAAACCCTTGCAAGACATAGCTCAAAGACATAACTTGATCTCTTCAAAACATAATAGAAATAACCAGAAATATCCAGTAAAATTTCAACACCTTGACATAATTTTCTTATTTGTTTACCAGTTCCGGTCCGAGAGTGCAGCTGGGCGAACGTCCACCCATAATCCTCCTGCTAGACTGACGCCTCGGCGTGGTAAACAGGTTCCTACGGATGCAGCACTGCGAGAAGTAGCAGAAAAAATACACAGGAGGGACTGGGCTAGGGTTGCTAATAAACTAGGCTTCTTTGGTCAAGATGTGGAAGACCTACAACGGACATATCCCAGCAGTACTCAGCAACAGGTAAAGTACATGCATACACTACCAGTTTTGCCACATATAAGTATCTTCTAACGCACTTTACAAAAATCCTGCATTTCGACTGGTTGACATTAAATCATTGCGGCTGTTAAATAGTGCATACCCCATTACAAATCCAGTCATGTGACGTTAAACCGTTAAAAGTGACTATTTAGTTTTATTTGAAAGCATTTATGAGAAAAACTGTCAAATATACACCGAAATGTGTTAGAAACAGGACAACCATTATTGACAATTTGACCTTTGCAGTGCCGTGTGGTTCCCGTGGCCCCGTTTGGTCACGGGCAAAGAATAGGGCCACTGCAGATCCCTTTGGAAAGGTAGGCAGAGGGGTAGAATCCCCCCAAATTCATGTTCATTTTATCATGTTTTGTTCATGTTCATTAAAGGTCTTCATCATGATCCCTGCATTGTTTCAGGTGCCATCTTGCTCACATCAAAAGAGCAGTGGCAGAAAAACAATAAACGTGGCTCCAGCGTAAATGGAGTTTCTACGATAGAATTTGCAGCAAATCTGCAGTTCAGGGTGAGAAGGTTCTAGGCCCATTGTCCATATTTTATCTCTATGTACATGGAGGATGAGCCTGGCATGTTCATGCCTGTTAGGCGCCATATAACCTTTCATGTGTTGGTGCGCCTTAAAACCCAATTCAATTCAATTCAGTTGACCTTTGCAACAGTATATCAGTTGTTTAAAGGTTGCAAATCATGTTTAGCGACTCCCCTAATGCATCACCATTAAATAAAATTGCAACCATTTGAGAACTGATATATCATCGCAAAATTTCAATTCAGTTAACCCTGTTATACGATTCTTGTATGATTCTCATGATATTTATTATATGATAATCAGGAGAATCTTATAAAAGTTGTGAAAAATGATTTTCATGAAAATTATTAGAAACGTGTGTTAAAAGAAACATGTATGAATTTATTCTCATATGAGATTTATATGAAACTCCTATTATATAAATATCATATAGATATCATATGAGAATCATGTGTGGTTCCTTTTATATTAAAATCATGAGGAAGGGTCATATTGTTCTCATATGAGAATGCAATTATATTTTATCATATATGGCAAAATTGCCTATGTACCAGTATACGAGTACTGGTATCATGTTTGTACATGTGTTGCAGGTTTTCCAGATGTTACGTCAGTGGCGTGACAGAGATGGCGAGATGGCGTATGCAGAAAACCTGGAGAAGGCCTTGTTTGAGTGTGGTATGAACGATGCAGCCATTGTCATGACTAGTTACTGATCTGAGATGAGGGGGATGTGCTGGCACATCTCTGGCTGACTGGATATGTGAAGGGTGCCACCAGTGGCAGGCCAGTGGTGGCGTAGATTGGATGTGTTGAAAAGTCACAACTTACTAAATCACAGTGTTCACTATATTTGACTCATCACAATGTGATCACTTGTCACTTTGGAGTCACACTGAATTGAATTATTTTATGGCCCAGAAATACAGTATTTAGAGTCACTGCCATAGAGAGGGTGCAAATGCGTAGGGTACCAGGATTACCCAGTGCTTACTTTCGAAAAGATTCCTCTCATTCTATCATTTCATGCCTGAACGATATACTTCAGTTCATGCTGTTTAACGGAAGGATGAAATAGTGGTAACACTTCGAAAAGGGTCTTGTGTTTGTGTAAGCTGTTGCTGTTCAATAACACTGTTTTGCTGTATATGTCACAAGTCGTGCTTAATATCACACTAGAATTCAAAACGTGACATTAGTCCTTAATATGGCATTACTGTTTTACATCTGGCATAATTACATTACTGTAAATATGACATGGCAGTTGTCAAAAAATGAAGAGAAAATGTGTTTATTTTAGTTACATTATCTGTAGCATGGCTTCATTTTTATTTTTACAAACATTTTCACACTGAGACTTATTGTAACTGATGATCTGCTGACAGTTCAGGCAAGTGGTACATGCTACATGATATGCATTTATATTGTCTTGTATAGCTCAGAATTTCTGTTTACCTAGTCAGTCTTGTTACAGTGTTCATGGTGTGTATCATTATTAAATGTGTCAATTGATCAGACGGGGAACCAAGCATATGGTAACCAGCAAATTGTATGTTGTTAACAAAAACTAGAACCAGTGTTTCGAGCGAGAAAAATAATGAAGCAGCTAATTACTGAAAGCTATTTTTAAAACATGGGTTCTTTCAACAGCTTAGACATGTGGTTATCTGTCAATGTTATATTAGGTACATCACATACTTTCCAACATATTATGAAGAGAAATCGGTAGAATGGCGTGCCTCGCTAGACAGGGGTCCGAATTTTTTTCTCAAAAAATCGTGTAAAATGGTGCACTCTCCTGCATTCTGAGACATAAATTAAGCAAAATACAGGGGCGAATAAGCAAGTGCAACTCTACAGGCATATGTGTAGATCATAGCAGATGCACGTATTACACTCCTAGCGATGTCTACTGAACTCGGAACCTTACAAATCGCATTCTAAAATATTTAAACTGAAAAATTTGCAAAGCGGTATGAATGCTTATTAAAATCGGTAGTCTACCGCGTGAATCGGTAGAGTTGGCAAGTATGACATCATGTCTGACCAGACAGTGATTGACCCAATCTCCACCAGGGTCACCATGTGACTCTGTCAATGTCTTAGAAAGTAGTCTGTGATTAGGTCGTAATTTGTCACATGACCATAGCTAAAATATCAAAATGGCAAACAGAAATAAACATCGAGACCCGACACCACAATTGATATTGGGGTGCTGCTGATTGAGTGGTTTATATATTTAGGTTAGTACTTTAACTTAAGATAGATTGTTTAGAGCTATGAAATTTTGGAAAGTGCTGGTAAGCACAAACGCTATACTGTGACTTTGGGAAACGCAATGGTGGTGTCCATTTTGAATGTTTTGACGGCAGAGTGATGTGCCAAAGTATACACTTTATTATACCACAATATAATTCTGTGCAAAATGTGCTGTATATTCACTAATTGCGGTATAGATCTTCTTTTTTTTATTAAGAGTTAAACCTTTCATATAAAGCTGTGTCGGAATAAAATGAATGTCACCAAATATTTTTTTATTTTCATCGTTTTACAAGATTCCTATAATTTGCTGAGACATTGACAGAGGTTGTATGGGTATGCAAGGAACGACAACTCTGGGTGAGATTGTGATTGACCTGGCATACATATTACATGTTCTCCAGTCATAATCAACACTGGTTCTAGTCAGGCCTGACCTGGCATATATATTACATGATCTGGAATACATATTACATGTTCTCCAGTCATAATCAACACTGGTACTAGCAGGCCTGACCTGGCATATTACATGTTCTCCAGTCATAATCAACACTGGTACTAGTCAGGCCTGACCTAGCATATTACATGTTCTCCAGTCATAATAAAGACTGGTTCTAGTCGGGCCTGACCTGGCACACATATTACATGTTCTCCAGTCATAATCAACACTGGTACTAGTCAGGCCTGACCTGGCATACATATTACATGACCTGGCATACATATTACATGTTCTCCAGTCATAATCAACACTGGTTCTAGTCAGGCCTGACCTGGCATATATATTACATGATCTGGAATACATATTACATGTTCTCCAGTCATAATCAAAACTGGTACTAGTCAGGCCTGACCTGGCATACATATTACATGACCTGGCATACATATTACATGTTCTCCAGTCATAATCAACACTGATTCTAGTCAGGCCTGACCTGGCATATATATTACATGATCTGGAATACATATTACATGTTCTCCAGTCATAATCAACACTGGTACTAGCAGGCCTGACCTGGCATACATATTACATGATCTGGAATACATATTACATGTTCTCCAGTCATAATCAACACTGGTTCTAGTCAGGCCTGACCTGGCATATATATTACATGATCTGGCATACATATTACATGTTCTCCAGTCATAATCAAGACTGGTTCTAGTCAGGCCTGACCTGGCATATATATTACATGATCTGGCATACATATTACATGTTCTCCAGTCATAATCAAGACTGGTTCTAGTCAGGCCTGACCTGGCATATATATTACATGATCTGGCATACATATTACATGTTCTCCAGTCATAATCAACACTGGTTCTAGTCAGGCCTGACCTGGCATATATATTACATGATCTGGAATACATATTACATGTTCTCCAGTCATAATCAACACTGGTACTAGCAGGCCTGACCTGGCATACATGTATATTACATGTTCTCCAGTCATAATCAAGACTGGTACTAGTCAGGCCTGACCTGGCATACATATTACATGTTCTCCAGTCATAATCAAGACTGGTACTAGTCAGGCCTGACCTGGCATACATATTATATGTTCTCCAGTCATAATCAAGACTGGTACTAGTCAGGCCTGACCTGGCATATATAATGACATGACCTGGCATACATATTACATGTTCTCCAGTCATAATCAACACTGGTACTAGTCAGGCCTGACCTGGCATACATATAACATGACCTGGCATACATATTACATGTTCTCCACTCATAATCAACACTGGTACTAGTCAGGCCTGACCTGGCATACATATTACATGACCTGGCATACATATTACATGTTCTCCAGTCATAATCAACACTGGTACTAGTCAGGCCTGACCTGGCTTACATATTACATGTTCTCCAGTCATAATCAACACTGGTACTAGTCAGGCCTGACCTGTCTTACATATTACATGTTCTCCAGTCATAATCAACACTGGTACTAGTCAGGCCTGACCTGGCATACATATAACATGACCTGGCATACATATTACATGTTCTCCAGTCATAATCAACACTGGTACTAGTCAGGCCTGACCTGGCTTACATATAACATGACCTGGCATACATATTACATGTTCTCCAGTCATAATCAACACTGGTACTAGTCAGGCCTGACCTGGCTTACATATTACATGTTCTCCAGTCATAATCAACACTGGTAATAGTCAGGCCTGACCTGGCATACATATAACATGACCTGGCATACATATTACATGTTCTCCAGTCATAATCAACACTGGTACTAGTCAGGCCTGACCTGGCTTACATATTACATGTTCTCCAGTCATAATCAACACTGGTAATAGTCAGGCCTGACCTGGCATACATATTACATAGTCTCCAGTCATAATCAACACTGGTACTAGTCAGGCCTGACCTGGTATACATATTATATGTTCTCCAGTCATAATCAACACTGGTACTAGCAAGCCTAACCTGGCATACATATTACATGTTCTCCAGTCATAATCAAGACTGGTACTAGTCAGGCCTGACCTGGCATACATATTATATGTTCTCCAGTCATAATCAACACTGGTACTAGTCAGGCCTGACCTGGCATACATATAACATGACCTGGCATACATATATCATGTTCTCCAGTCATAATCAACACTGGTACTAGTCAGGCCTGACCTGGCATACATATAACATGACCTGGCATACATATTACATGTTCTCCAGTCATAATCAACACTGGTACTAGTCAGGCCTGACCTGGCATACATATAACATGACCTGGCATACATATTACATGTTCTCCAGTCATAATCAACACTGGTACTAGTCAGGCCTGACCTGGTTTACATATTACATGTTCTCCAGTCATAATCAACACTGGTAATAGTCAGGCCTGACCTGGCATACATATTACATGACCTGGCTTACATATTACATGTTCTCCAGTCATAATCAACACTGGTACTAGTCAGGCCTGACCTGGCATACATATTACATGACCTGGCTTACATATTACATGTTCTCCAGTCATAATCAACACTGGTACTAGTCAGGCCTGACCTGGCACACATATTACATGACCTGGCTTACATATTACATGTTCTCCAGTCATAATCAAGACTGGTACTAGTCAGGCCTGACCTGGCATACATATTGCATAGTCTCCAGTCATAATCAACACTGGTACTAGTCAGGCCTGACCTGGTATACATATTATATGTTCTCCAGTCATAATCAACACTGGTACTAGCAAGCCTAACCTGGCATACATATTACATGTTCTCCAGTCATAATCAAGACTGGTACTAGTCAGGCCTGACCTGGCATACATATTATATGTTCTCCAGTCATAATCAACACTGGTACTAGTCAGGCCTGACCTGGCATACATATTACATGTTCTCCAGTCATAATCAACACTGGTACTAGTCAGGCCTGACCTGGCATACATATTACATGTTCTCCAGTCATAATCAACACTGGTACTAGGAGGCCTGACCTGGCATACATATAACATGACCTGGCATACATATTACATGTTCTCCAGTCATAATCAACACTGTTACTAGCAGGCCTGACCTGGCATATATATTACATGTTCTCCTGTCATAATCAACACTGGTACTAGGAGGCCTGACCTGGCATATATATTACATGTTCTCCTGTCATAATCAACACTGGTACTAGCAGGCCTGACCTGGCATATATATTACATGTTCTCCTGTCATAATCAACACTGGTACTAGCAGGCCTGACCTGGCATATATATTACATGTTCTCCTGTCATAATCAACACTGGTACTAGCAGGCCTGACCTGGCATACATATTACATGTTCTCCTGTCATAATCAACACTGGTACTAGGAGGCCTGACCTGGCATACATATTACATGACCTGGCATACATATTACATGTTCTCCAGTCATAATCAACACTGTTACTAGCAGGCCTGACCTGGCATATATATTACATGTTCTCCTGTCATAATCAACACTGGTACTAGGAGGCCTGACCTGGCATATATATTACATGTTCTCCTGTCATAATCAACACTGGTACTAGCAGGCCTGACCTGGCATATATATTACATGTTCTCCTGTCATAATCAACACTGGTACTAGCAGGCCTGACCTGGCATATATATTACATGTTCTCCTGTCATAATCAACACTGGTACTAGCAAGCCTGACCTGGCATACATATTACATGTTCTCCTGTCATAATCAACACTGGTACTAGCAGGCCTGACCTGGCATATATATTACATGTTCTCCAGTCATAATCAACACTGGTACTAGTCAGGCCTTTTCTAGAAAAATCAAACATCTTAAAAATGTTCGAATTCATCAACAATCAAAGTATGGTATTTAGGTCTAAAACTCTAATTCTGCATTGATGTTGGATTAAATCGGGGGTGAATACAGTACTTAAATTAACTAAAAGTATGTAACCTAAAATAGCACATATTTCTGTGCATAATGAAGTAAGGCATGGTTTTAGCCTCATTCATTATGTTTTGGCCTTTTAGAATAGAAAATGGCATTATTTGTCAGTGTTAAGGCCGACCCCTAGACCAGTACGAAAAGCCTGATATTACCCCTTTAATACTGCATACTTTTTTGTTTAAGATTTATTAAAACCTAAAGAGGCTATTGCCCTAGTTTCATTTTAAGCATATGTATATAGAAATAGGTTGATACACCAGTCTTCCATATCATAAAATAGCAGTAATATGTCGTCCTTGAATTTTGGCAAATGTGTTTCAAATTATGTCACGTCATTATGTATATATACATGTATTTATATTCAAATAGTATATTTTTATATAATATAATTCTTTGTTTAACAACTCGTAGTCAAATCACAATGTGAACAGTAAGAAATGCCCCAACATTCTTCAGTAGGTCTACCTATACATATGTTGCACTTTCTTCCTATTTCAAACAATGTGTATTGCATGCTACTCTTTAGATTTTAAATAGATTCCACCTTTTAAAATATTGATAATATAATATCTAGATATACATGCATGTAATGGAGACTTGAAGATTATATAATAGCAAGAATGCTTTGTTATTATTTGGTCAAGATAAGCTTTATTTAATTGTGTTTCAGACTAATCAGAATCAAGCCTTAGCAGGGCTCAATCTAGGCCAGGAATTTAGGGAGAAGTCACTTCTCCCTCAAGTGATTTCAGGGAGAAGTGGAGAGAAGTTAGGGAGACTTCACGCGACGTGTATACGTAGACAACGGTTGAATAGTCATCACCATGTATATTGCAATGCAGTGAATACAGTGTAATGCACACTAATTCTTTTTACTCTATAATATGAGCTTGAAATATTGATGCAAATTTCTATGATAATGGATTTATTACTATACCGTACCTTTTTAAACTTTTTTATTTTATTTTATTTTTTTTAAATTTCGGCGACTTGAACTTCGCTTTGATGTGCTGCCAAGGCGAAGTCAAGAGATCGCGGGCGCGTTCTTCACCCGAATCGCCCTGTAGATTGAGCCCTGCTTAGTTACCTTATGCAATGTTGTTTTATTCTGAAATTATTATTTACTATCGTCATGTCATGCCATATGACCCATGATTGGTTAAATAAATTAATTCTATTCTATTCTTCTATGCTGCAGTATTTGTTAATAATTTTATTGGTGTGTTGTTCCCCTCTGCCCTATGTGTGGATTACCAATGTATGAGGGGGTGTTTAACTTTTGTAACTGCATTGATAGTTTTCAACTGTACATCAGTTGTTTCTACTGTACAACCCTCCCCCACCCCCCACACACACGCACATCGCCTCTCCCCAACCCCATGGTTCAATCCCTCCACAGTGCTATTTCTGCTGCCCTTGTTCTCCACAATGCCATGTCCCATCTTCCACTCTCGCCCCCAGCCACTATGCCATGTCCCCTACCACACTCTTACCAACCCCACAGTCATGCTGTCCCTCTCTAGCCTCTCCACAATATCATGCTCCCCACCTCACTCTCACCCAACCACAATGTCATGGACAGGGAGATGAACAAAATACCAAACCATAAATAATGTTTAACGTTTTTATTGGAAGACTAAAACGGACCAGCCATACTAGTTGTTTAACAAAATTATAAATGCAGCATGCAGACAGTTAAACTTTCACACAAAACACAAGTTAAATCAACTTCAAGAAGTTTTTACATCTATTACATAAAAATTAAACTCACGCCACAAAACTGCCCTGATTTACTTACTATTGTCACTTAATACAAATTTGACTGTCATTTTATGAACATCTTCTAGTATCTTTGATTGGAAGCTCTCATCTGCAGTTTGGGAGAGTCATGTGTGAATTTTGCAGTATATATATGCAAAAGTGATATGTAGCACCAACAGAATTGAATTGAATTGTGGTTTTACAGCGCACCAACACAAAAAGGTCATCTAGATAAAAATATGCAGAACCTTCTAACCACCAGAACCGCAGAGTTGCTACAAAATCTCTTGTAAACTCTCTATTTTTCGCTGGTGTCATGATCACTGTTTTCTGCAATCCCTCACAAATATCCCGGATAAATATCTTATTTCTTGAAGTTCATTTTACATGCGCCCGTTTTCAGCAATATTATGCATATCAAATGTACATAGATAACGACTATAGTATCAGAATTCAAAACATTTTGAAAATATATAATATACTTTGTAACATTCAAACTGTAATGAACAATTACATGTTCAGGCTGACAATACATCAAACAACATGTTATATATTATATTAAGTACAATAGCAAATGCTAGAATGTAAACACTATATATATACCTTTGTAAAACTGGCATATAGGGAACACTGATTTAAAAAAAAAGAGGTAAAATTGTGTTATATATAATTCGGAAAAGATCATTCAAAACCTTTTTAGGAAATGGGGAAAAAAATACCCCCAAAAATTGTCTTGAAAAACTAATAAAGTTCCCTTTTTCTTGTTTTGTTAAATAACTATAAGGTAGATGTTTGGAATAAGCTGTTGGAAGAAAAAGTTTATTTTGGAACATGAGATTTAACATGTTATAATGACCGGTTCTACAAAAATCAATGATGTTATTTACAAAGTAATGTCTGTAAATACAGAACTGTTAAGAATATAAACATCGTCTTTTTTCATAAAAAAAAAAGCCATCGAATAATGTTGTAATATCTATTAAATAAATTCACAAGCAAAAAATGGAACCATCCTTGGCGCGATTTTGCAAACAGGCAGTAGAGAAAACTAGAACTGTCGCCGGAGGCGGACAAATACCCCAACTGGCAACTTGTTGGGGGTGGGTAAACATACAAGACTTTGTTCCTATAAGGTATATAGACATATGTAAATGAAATGGCCATAACTCCTACAAAGAATTTATAACTTGCAGACAAGAATTTATAACATGGGGTTTTAGAGAAATAGCGCGGACAATTTTCAACTTGACTGCCAAGTATGAAATGCATTAAAAATACAAAGGGCCATAACTCAGTGGAAAATTATTGAACTGGAACTTCATAAAAGTATGCACATCTCCACTTGATATTGATATTTCCTAGCAAGTTTCAATAAATTCTAACAAGGAGTTTTAGAGAAATAGCCCGGACAAGAATTTTGTATTATATATATATATATATTTTGGAAATACAAAGGGCCATAACTCAGTGGAAAATTATCGAACCAGAACGTCATGACAGTATGCGCATGTCCACTTGATATTGATACTTCCTAGCAAGTTTCAATAAATTCTAACAAGGAGTTTTAAACTCAAACGGTTCAAGAGATATGGAGAGGACACAAACTTTAGTGCATATGACCTTCAACCTCTAAGTGTGACCTTGATCATGAACAGACGTGGCTGGAGGTTTGTACTCTGCATGTCGTCTTGATATGTGCCAAGTTATTTCAAAATCTCTCAAGCGGTTCAAGAGATATGGAGAGGACACAAAATATAGTGCATATGATATTCGACCTCTAAGTGTGACCTTGACCTTGAACAGACGAGGCTGGAAGTTGTTCTCTACATGTCATCTCGACATTTGTGTCAATTTATTTCAAAAACTCTCAAGCGGTTCAAGAGATATGTTGAGGACACAACTTGTGACGGACGGAGAGACAGACAGACCTCCATCCAAGCTAAAAACAATGGGGAGACACAACTAGAATGGTGTTCCATGGAATACTTAATGACACCTGCCAATTATTTCCAATTATTCACTTATGAGTTTGGTTAGGATGCAGGTTAAACTTTTTGAAAAGGGGGCATAATTCTTTCAAAATGTAACTCGGTGTTATTGAACACGTGTAACAACATTCCTTGAGGTAAGATGACGATGTGTGTGAAGTTTTATGAACTTAGGTCTAATACCTTTTAAGTTACGGTCAAGATTAGGTTGCAGGTTAAAGTATGATGGACAACGAATTGAATTGAATTGAATTGGGGTTTTAAGGCGCACCAACACATTACAGGTTATATGGCGCCTAACAGGCATGAACATGCCAGGCTCATCTTCCATGTACATCGAGATAAAATATGGAAAATGGGCCTAGAACCTTCTCACCCTGAACTGCAGAGTTGCTGCAAATTCTATCGTAAAAACTCCATTTACGCTGGAGCCACGTTTATTGTTTTTCTGCCACTGCTCTTAGTTATGTGAGCGAGATGGCACCTGAAACAATGCAGGGGTCATGATGAAGACCTTTAATGAGCAGGAACAAAAAATGACAAAATGAATATGAATGGGGGGGGTCCTACCCCTCTGCATGTGACGGTGTGTTTGCAGTGGTTGTATTCTACCCCGGCAACGAACGATGACACATTCCTAAGTGTCTGCCATGCTACGCAGGCGACAAAAAGTTGATAAATCAATAGACTGGCACTCGTAAGTGCAAAACAAAAACATAGCATATAGTTCAATTCAGTTGAGTTAATTGGTATAAAATCCAACAAGAAGGTTATCACCGAACAATAAACAATACAAGTTTTACATAATATAAACTCCATGGCTTTGCAGGTCATTTTAATGGTAGAACTCTTCAATGCAATATTGTTATACATATATCTAGAAAACAGATATTGAAAAAGGAAAATATGAAGTGGATCGAAATACCTATACTAACAGGAACTTATTGAGTTTCAATCGATTAACATGAACATCTGTCAATTTAATGAAAAAATTGAGTTGCATGTAAACCAAGCTTGAAAATAGCTCATCATTAAAAAAAAAAGAAAAAAAATGTTTTGCAGTAATGTTGGAATATGGTTCAAATGTACCTAATTTCATTACAAGAATGATTTTTTTTTTACATATATTTCAAATATTAATATATATTCACTTTTAAAAAGTAATATATAACAGATACATACATTACATATGTCATAATTTATCATTATTTTCTGAAATGGAAAATAATTTGTTAGTGACCTTTGTATCTTATCCAGATAAATGCAATGCAGGCCATATACAGCAGTAGTAGATGCAAAGTAAAATATATTCTTCAATAGTGCAATACAATAATGGTTTATAGAACATTTAACCCTTAACCCGCTAAGCACGCCTATAATAGCCTTTTCATCCATTGTAAACCCTGATCAGCCTGCCGGTTTACAATGTCTGGCTGCTGATCATTTCCCTCAAAACACCCCTTTGTCACATAAAGCGAATGGTTTTAATTCAAAGACAGAACAGTACATTATATATATGTAGCGGATTAAGGGCTAACAGTTTAGATCGTATCGGGATGGAAACTGGAATTAAGCAATAAATAATAATGGAGATGAATCTGGAAATTAAATAAGAGAATATTATGTCAGTGCATTTTACTATCAGGTTTATTAGGCGAGGCTTAGAAAACAAAGAATGGCGAGCCATTCTTCGTTTTCCTGCCAAGCCTTACAAACTTGTTAGTAAAGGTACTGACATAATATTCTATTTTTCTTGTAGATTATCCACGTTTTCCATATGAATTGCTATTATTATCTATTTCGGAATATGTTACGCTTATCGAGGACGCCACCATGTTTTGTTTTTTGTTTGTTTTATGACGGCAGATAACGTTACGTACATGACGTCAGATAACGTTACGTACAATAAACGCCAAGGGATTCTGCACTGATTTGCTTTATTGGTCAGTGCCTAATAAAGCAAAATTTATTAGGTCACCCCTTTATTAGGCAGGAAAGTGCATATCTGCATGATAATATGTTAAATTCTCAATCCTCATTCAATTAAAAACCCACTAGGGGAATTCTATTTCCTGTTGGGAACTCCAGTTGGCAATTTCTTTCACTCTTGCCACATGGGGCCCTTCAATAGTGCAGGTAATGTATTTTTGCATACCATATTAATTGAATTGGGTTTTACGGCGCATCAACACATGAAAGGTTATATGGCGCCTAACAGGAATGAATGTGCCAGGCTCATCCTCCATATACATCAAGATGAAATATGGAGAATGGGCCTAGAACCTTCTTACCTGCAGAACTGTAGAGTTGCTGCAAATTCTATAGTAGACATTAACGACGGAGCCACGTTTCCATGTTTGCAAACGCACTTTCATGATAAAGACCTTGAATGAGCATGTCAAAAAATGACAAAATTAATATGAATGGGGTGGCGGAGGGTTCTACCCCTCTGAATGTGAAGGTGTGTTTGTGGGATTTCAGTGGTTGTATTCTACCCCGGCAACCACACAGGGTGCATACCATATTGTTTCACTTTTGCCACATGGGGCCCTTCAATAGTGCAGGTAATGTATTCTTGCATACCATATTAAGTTATTATGGTTTTACATAAGTGATGGAAAGGCTGATCTTACACATGGAGGCAGATAAATGTCACACACATCAAACTGACACCGACACTGATAATGTAACTGTGTATATGAGCATGCCAAACGTTAGTAGTTGGTGGCATCAATGTTTAACATGTCAAAGGAATGCAAGGAAAAGAATCAATCATGGGTATCCAGTTTTGATAGGGAAGTTCTAACCTCGGTATAACTGTTTTAATCGGTACCTCAACAGAGCCTTGGTTCCAATAAAAATAATTATACCTTGTGGTGGAATTCACAATCTTCACTGGATAACCAAGAAAGATTCTTAAGAAACAGTACTGCATCAACCTCTATCATGGAACATTTTGAAGTGTCCTTACGATTTTCGCATTGAACATATACAAACAATAATGACTAACAAAAGGTGATAGAATGAAAATAGTATAAAAATACATAATGCCCCAAAGTAGACCACAATCTACTTACTGCACATTATACCCAGCCCAGCATCCAAATCAGAACAAATGTATACACACATTCCTAAACCAATATATTTAGTTACTTATTTCACCAACTGGAACACACATAACACTTCAAAAAGATATCTCTTAAAGAACTAACATTGTCTGCAGGAGAATTTTTTGTTTATGTATTGGTCAGTGTGGCATTACAATTTTTAACACAAACTGTTTCACTTTAAATTGTACCTTAAATCAAATCAAATGTTGAGCAATATTTGTTTAATGTTCCTTTTAACACTACGGTTGTACTGCAGCTGCTATGCAATGTACACCCACTACAGTTGTACTGCAGCTGCTATGCAATGTACACCCACTACAGTTGTACTGCAGCTGCTATGCAATGTACACCCACTACAGTTGTACTGCAGCTGCTATGCAATGTACACCCACTACAGTTGTACTGCAGCTGCTATGCAATGTACACCCACTACAGTTGTACTGCAGCTGCTATGCAATGTACACCCACTACAGCAGCTACCTGATGAACAGTTTTAAAGGGACACATGGCAATCTTGTTACATGTTTTTCACTTTTTTTGTTGGTATTCAGTAAATCTGCTTCTCTAAAATACTCTAAATTCTTTCCTGCTGCTGGATTTGACTTTTACTCAAATTAGGCACAACAATTCAAAATGTTTCGGGGAAAATTCAACAAAATTGCCCTGTGTCCCCTTAATATTTACATACACTGCGACTAACACTATGAGAATAGCAGCACCTGAACCTTGGCGATATTAAAAGTCCTTGATCAAGATAAAAAAATAGTATATTTATTCTATTAGGGGCACGTCCCTAATAAGCATCCCCCAATACCCACCCACTTTTACACAACAGTATTATTACTAGAGTAACGTATTCTGGAAACTTGTATCACCGTGTGGTTCCCAAGCAAGAATAGGACCACTGCTTATCAACGCAGAGGGGTAAAATCCTGCCCCTCCCCAACCCCGAATCATGTTCATTTTTATCATGTTCATTAAAGGTCTTCATCGTGATCTCTGTATTGTTTCAGGTGCTACTTGAGTGGTGGCAGAAAAGAATAATGAAAATTTAAGCATTAACAAGAGAATTTGCAGCAACTCTGCAGTTCTGAAGCTGAGAAGATTCTAGGCCCATTCTTCATGTTTTTATCTAGATGTAAATGGAGTGGGCCTGGAATGGGCCTGGAATGTTCATTCCTGTTGGCACCATAAAATACACGTTTTTGTGTTGGTGTGCCGTAAATCCCCAATTCAACTCAACTTACCTTGAGTGAATATGTCATATCTGCAGGATCTCACGAGAAGCTTTAGCCCCGAATGGATCCTAGAGATCCTGGCATATCTACAAGAGGCGATACAAGCTTCCAGAAATCTTACTCTTGTAATGATCCTTCTATTACATACCTTCATTAAAATGCTCATAAAATAGTAAAGTATAGCAGACTACATAGTATAGCAGACTACATAGTATAGCAGACTACATCGTATAGCAGACTACATAGTATAGCAGACTACATAGTATAGCAGACTACATCGTATAGCAGACTACATCGTATAGCAGACTACATAGTATAGCAGACTACATAGTATACGACGTATAGAGTGTAGCAATACTCTAGTAGAAAAACAGGTTGTTAGAAAATAAAGGTACTGTGCATATAATTAATAAAAATTGTAACCGTCTACGCAAAGCTGGCACAAACTAGTACCAGAAAACTAACATTCTTTCGTTCTTATTTTTTTTAAGTAAAAAAAATGTGGTATAATGATCATGGCTGCTAATTTAACTTGCAATTGTCCTAAGCTGCTTTGTCCTTTCAACTCGTTTTATATGCATTTAATAGCCTATTTCAAATCTGTCAAAAACTACATTTCACCATGTCTGCTGTGTGTTCACGTTAGGCTAAGTTATACCTTAATGGGACAATTACCTGTGCACTGTGCCCTTAATAGAATACATACCATATATACTGTACAAGGGTAATACTAGTTTTTATACAGCATTATCATTTCACACCCTTTCTAGTACACTACAACATTTATTCAGACTAAAACACTGACTGCAAACCATTTGACAAGGCTTTTTACTCAGGTGGGTCCATACCATTGCTGGCAGTTCAAAATGACTACCATAATATTAGCATTTTAAAAGACCAATAACTTCCGACCATTTTTCAAAAATGATGACATCATTCTCAAGGGAGATAAAAGCATTTTCTTTCTTTATACATAAGCAAGTGTATTTCACTTTATTGACTTTTTCCCAGAACTAAAATACAATTTTTGATGTAAGAAAATGTTAAAGAGCATTAAAAAAAAATATTAAAAAATATAGCGACTTTTTACAATGGTATGATCCCACCTTAATTACGAAGAAATGTCAGAAATACACAAAGAGTTACAAATCCAGTGACATGGTTTTGTTGTTTAGAGATTCTTGCTACGTTAATTTACATTCGTAACTTCTGGCAGTATCATATATATATATGTGGCTACAGAGCATTGTTATTTATCTTGTATTATTTAACAGCTTAAAAATCAAACATAATTTATATTAACCTGCACAACAATAAAGGTAAGTTGTCTTCTTAAATACCGTATTTCCCCTAAAAAGAGCGCCTCCCACTCTCCTCTCCCCATCACATCCCACCCCTTTTAAAAAAGATCTTCATATTTTAATACATTTTTGATATTTTTATCCAAATAGCCCTTCAAAACTGACTACATATTTTTTACATTTTGCAAGAGCGCCCTGTTGGCATTTTGAATAGTGCCCAGGCACTACTAATAGGTGAAATACGGTAAATACTCCTTGCAGATAAGGATTTTTTTTAAGAAGTACCAATATGAAGACAGAGTACTAAAAATATTAAAAGAAAGACTGCAACAAATGTGTAACATTTATAATAAAAAAACAACATAAATATACTGCAAATACTAACAAATAAAGACAGTTGTATAATAAATACAGGTTTATAAATGTAGATTAAACATGTTTATAAGCCTTAGATGAAGTGTTTGTAAAACCCAAATGCCCCTACCATGTACTATTCTACAACACATAACTCCTTTGATAGGATCGTCAATGGGCATATATAACTCTTTTAATAGGTGGGACCATATTTGATTTGTTTGGGGTTTTACGTCATTTTCAACACATGTAAGGTCATAAATGACGGTCAATTTTTTGTGGTGGAGGCAGACCACCCACTTTTCCTGGGTAGAACCAGTACTGTACACCTCCCGCCATCCGTAAGAATCGAAACTTCCTCACTTACAAGTTAAGGTCCCAGTGGGATTCGAACCCGCAGCGGTGAGAGGCGAAGGCTTACAACGCAACGTCGTTAACCATTCGGCCACGGAGACGCTGTTGGGACCATATTTGACGGATCAGACAATATCTGAAGGATCGTCAATGGGCATATATAACTCCTTTAATAGGTGGGACTGTATCTTTTCTTGATCTGTATTTACAATACACTACCATTCCAAATATAGATCCAAACTATGCAACCATTCTCTTTTAAATAAACTGAATTGAAGATTTAAAGAAAAGGGCACGTAACTGCTGTAGTAAGAGACAGAGTTAGACCAAATTCAACCACAACCTGTAGTTTTGTAGGTTATACCTATATACCTACTCACCAGACATGAATAAATAGATCAATTCAAACCATGGAACCTTCTCTTTTGAACGTTATCAAAGATGTTAAGAAAAATTATGCAAAAAAAGGCATATTACTTCAGGGCTATTCCATTAAAACATACATGGGACCTCAGGAAGGCACTTTTGAAACTGACCACCCACCTATAGAAGTTAAGTTTGCTAAAATACATCCACCCATAGATTTTATTTATTTATTTATATGGAACTACATCTATATTTACATATGAACTACATACAAATATGACAGCTGCTTGAAGAATGTACGTGGTTCTAGCCCCAGTCCCAGTCAGCAAATTGGGAAAAGCTAGCTGCTGATTTTGGGAAAAAGTACATGATTGTCAAACTGGGGAAAAAAAGAGTCTGATTGTCCCCGAGATTGTCTGGGCGGCGTTCGCGGCCATTTTTACGGGTGACGTGTGAAAATAGCACGATCATGAAAATTACAGCCATGCATAGATGCGAAATTTGTTTTAACAACCCAGGCATAGAACCAAATTTTGGAAAATAGGGTTCACCCATAGATTTCCATTGAATTGGGGTCCCGGGTATGTTTTAATGGAATAGCCCTCAGTGAGTCAAATTTGAACTCGACCTGTATTTTTGTAAGATATACCTATACACCAAATATGATCTGTTCCTTTTTTAAATGAACAAAACCACTAAATACGGACAGACGAACTTTCTCGCAAATGTTTATTTATGTGTTTGTCTGTTTGTTTAAATGGTATGATACGTCATCTTTAGCAAATTTTGGCAATATATGACAGTCAATTTTCTTTTCATTTTTTTTGTAGTCTACTTATGTGGCTAAAGTCTTTGTGGTTTGTAGCCAGGTTACATGGTTTTAAGGACCTATTTCCACACATCAAATGGTCATCGAAAAAGCATGGAAATCTTGCTTATTTACTGATAACATGGTACATGACTGATAAGCTTTGGTATGTAAACTGAGGCCCAAGTAAAGTTTTTCCTTTCAAAAGCATTGTTATATTGAACATTATCTTACTTTAATGACGAAGAAAACAAAAAAATAACAAGTTACGGTAGATGTACTAAAATTACAAAACTTTGTTGATATTTTATTGTTTTAGAACAAAAATAAGCCAAAACACTTCTAATGAAACACCTGCTTCTATGTTCTAATATGTTGTTCATACACAAGCTGTATTGGGAGGACCTCATCATCTGATACAAAATTGAATAATACAAAATTGAATAACACATCTTCTCATGCAGTTTTATGCCTAACAGTGATTTACAGTTACCTATAAATACAATAGGCCCAACATAGGTCCTTAAGCCTTCTAAAGGAGCCACAAAATTGTTCATCCATTTTTCGTTATTTCAAAAAACTCTTAAGTTTAATCAGCCCAACATCCAACCCACACCCACTATTAGTTTGTTAGCTCATATGACCATGCCCAGCTATTACCCCATCTTTCGAAGTTGGGTGTGATGGAGAGGGGGGGGGGGGGGGGGGGGGGAATGAAAAATACAAATGGGATATAATCATCACATGATGAATGGAAAGTGAAGGAAGTCAGCAGTTTAAGAGCTATATATCATGGACAGCTCTTTTTTATGAACTAGTTTTATATCTGTTTAGCGTCACTTATTTTACCAAAGTTTGGTCTGTGACAATTTGAGCATACAACCATTTTATCAGAGTTTTTATACTGATTTTCTCTGTAATCTTTAAAAGTCCATCAGTTGATCTGCTCATCCGCTGTATCGTGTCAGGCTTTATTCTCCTAAAAATAGAACCATAGTTACCAAATTAGCATCGTAACCCCACTCTGAGGGATAGACATGTAATATAACATGTTTTTCAAAAAAAGTTTGCCAAGTTTATAAAAATATGTGAAATATCAAGCATGAATATTTATTTAAATATACCGTAAGTCAAGACCCAACTTTGGCGCAAATGCTGGATTGCAAATTCAACATTTTAACTGAAAAACCTAAATAAAATGGGGAGATAATTCCGGTAAAATACATTGTGTAATGATAATGAACATGTGTGCCAAGATTCAAAGCTTTCCAACAATTCGTTTTTGAGAAAAGAGGAAAAACAAAAAACTTCGACCAAAAACTTTAACCAAAACGTCAAAACGCGTAGACGGACAGACAGACAGACAGACGGAAATCGCCAAACAATAAGCCTGGAATTGCTATGTAATCCGGCTAATGAAGATATTTTTTTAAGACAAAATAATGCAGTGAAAATCTGTTTGCAGTGTAACAATCTATAATATTTTGTTTCCCTTATCATAAATGTCAGCATGACCATGTCATGATTTTAAAACTACAAAGCTTCACCTAGTTTTATATCTTTGGTTTTGGAGTTTAAAACCTTAAAAAAAATAATATAAGGCCATAATAAATTATTTGCTAGTTTCTCATCCAAATTTATTTCAAAATAGGGGCATGTGGTAAAATTTTATTTTTTATCTTAATCAACAAATGAAAAATGGCCTCGACACAAGAAAAAAATAGTAAAATATACTACTGAGTAATTCCAAGGTCGAAAACACATTTTTAATAGTGTTCCATACTTTCAGCAATTTCTTTTTATTAATTTTTTTTTTTTTGAAGAAATAAAATTTCCGGGGCGGCATAAAAAAACGGGGGAGGGCAGGGATGAGAATCTAGCATTTAATTTATTATGGCCTAACTAACAGTTTATCGCTAACTTTTGAAGTGAAACTATGACCTTGACCTTTATTATTAGTGTGGTGTTGTGGCTATTGCGGTAATGTGTATAAAACATCTCGCGGAATGTTACGTTTTCACGACCAAAATATTACTGTTAGACCCAAATTATGACCGTGTTTGTAAACTGACCTTCAAATATTGGTGTGGTTACATGACCATTGTTATGATGCGTATATACATATCGTCAGTTTGATGAACAATCATGTTAAAAAAAGTTATACCCAATGACGTATTAAGCAAAAAATTAAAATTGACCTTTATATATTGGCAAAGGTCATTTCATTATTGTCATAAAGTGTATATTTCAAAATTTTCATGTAGAAAAATGAAGAAATAATCAAGTTATTCCCAAGGTTAAGTTTTCGTTCCCAAAAATGACAATTATAAAACCCAGAATCTGACCTTGACTGTGACACTGAACTAAAACTAAAATGACCAGGATAGATCCCCGGCACTTTCTTTCTAATAGACATACTACATACCAGCCTCCATTTGATGAGTTTTATCCATTCTTGCGATTCCTGCTGAGTAGCAGCAAATATGTAGAACGTCCGCCAGGCAAACTCTAATCTGATCAATGGAAAACAGCAAACAGCTTGAAATCATCAACATTTTATAACAAGCAACTTGTTTGGTCATAATCAGTTTAGTTTACTGTTTTAAAGTTTTAAGTTTTAACCAATCACGATTTATCATGTGATGTACTCATATAGGTTTACCACCACTAATAACATGTAAGCCACCGAGGTGTAGTTGAATGTAGTTCCTATAATAAAAAGTAATCCCTCCTTTTTTGATGGAAATGGGCATTATAAGTAGGGAAAAACTGCCCATTTCTAAAGGTTGTATGTATAAGAAGCGTATTAATAGGTTTTACTGGATCACTCATGAACATTTTCGAAATTTCGACTCTATGCTTACACTTTGTGAGCAATGAAAACAGTCAATCAATGAAAACAGCTGTACCCTTGACCTGTTTAGTAAACAAACAAGAACTTTCTTACATGTCTTGTCACCCCACCTTTTCTGGGGATTTTTCAAGTGGAAAATTAGTTTTCTATATGAACATTACACTGCTGCATTATCCATACTTGAGCTGAATTTGCAGCAAATCATTCATTTGTGACACTTTAACATTGGTGTTTATGGGGAAAATAATTAGTGATTTCATACCTTTACAATAATTAAATCATTATTAAGTGTGCATGATACATGTTTAATACATTTTCACATGATTATAACGTTAATAATTTTATAACTAAAAAGTGTTATTGGTTTCGTTATTTAATTTGGAAGACTTATAGGATAGTGTTGCTGTGTTTTTGTAAACAATTTAGTATTTGGTTCTTGAAAAAAAAAGTTTTAGGCTGACCACAAAATATTGTTTCTGCTGTTTCCCTATATACTCACAAAAAAGGGCCTTACCCAAAACATTTTATAGCAATTCTTTAACATTATATTTTTTTTGTTGCTATCTTCAGTATATTTTTCTTTAATTTTTCAAGGTGTTTACTGTTTTTGTTTATGACGAGGAAAGTTGGAGGGGTGGGGGGTTGTGTAATAGAGGTTCAGGAGGCTTGTGAGTGGTTGGGGTAAATCTAAATCAGGAATCTTGGACCGATTGGGATTTTGAAATTGATGTAGCCCTGTTCATAATGTATCATAACTTCCACCCACCTAAAGACATGTGGTTTGCCCCTGAATGGTGCTGGTTCCATCTCGCATGCCTTACATTCATTCAGATCCAGCACACGTACAGGAAACTTGTCCGAGGAATTCTTGAAATACTTCAGTTCATTGTTCTGTATTACAAACCAACGCACCTTCCAAGTCTATTAAGGAATAAAGATGGTGGGAATGTATTTGTATTCAATCCAGTAATTATGATCAGGGGCATAGCTGATCTGAAATGCATATATAGGCCCGACAAACAAGTGGTGTCTGGGGTCATGCTCCCCCGGCATTGTTTTTTTAAACTTAGCTATAAAATGGTGCGTTTTTGCTTATATCTAACAGAATATCTGGGCCTATATGGCCTAATATTAGCTACGCCGATGACGATTTGTGCTTATGATTTTGCTGTGAAATAGAGAATAACACTAAAAACAAGAGGGCCAAGATAGCCCTAAATCGATCACCTGAGTACCTGAGCCCATTATCAAACTTCTTCGAAATTATATGGTCATATACAATCTGTGCAAGTTTGGTTAAGATTGTTCAAGAAATGTGGCCTCTGTTGTGTTAACAACATTGATATAAAGACATTGACTCAGTTTGGTAAAGATCAAATACAAAATGAAGGTGCTGAAGTGTAACACCTGGGGCAGGGCCAAATGTGACCCCATGGCTACATGTAATATATGAGAGCTGTTGCCTTGTGGTTTCAGAGAAGAAGATTTTTTAAGTTTTTCCTTATTCAAGTCTATGTAAAACATGTGACCCCAGGGTCACCATTTGAACAAACTTGATAAAGGACCATAAGAGTACAGTGAATGCAAACTATTAAACCTCTGGCTGTTGTAGTTCCAGAGAAGAAGACTTTTTAGTGTTTTTCCTATATAAGTCTATGTAAAACTGTGTCCCCCAGGGCGGGGCCAAATTTGACCCCAGGATCACCATTTGAACAAACTTGGTAAAGGACCATAAGTTTATAGCAAATGCAAAATATTAAACCTCTGTCTCTTGCAGTTTCAGAGAAGATTTTTTTTTAATGTTTTTCCCTATAAAAGTCTATGTAAAAATGTGACCCCTGGGACAGGGTCAAATGTGACCCTAGGGTTACCATTTGAACAAATTTGGTAAAGGACCATAATCTTATAGTAAATGCAAAATATTAAACCTATACAAATCTATGTAAAACTGTATCCCCCAGGGCGGGGCCAAATTTGACATCAGTGTCACCATTTGAACAAACTTGTTAGAGGACCATAAGCTTATAGCAATTGCAAAATATTAAACATCTGGCTCTTGCAGTTTCAGAGAAGAAGATCTTTTAAGTTGTTCCCTATACCAGTCTATGTTAAACATGTGACCCCTGGGGCGGGGCCAAATGTGACCCTAGGGTCACCATTTGAACAAACTTGGTAAAGGACTATAATCTTATAGTAAATGCAAAATATTAAAACTCTGGCTTTTGTAGTTTCAGAGAAGATTTATTTTTCTTTTTTATATAAGTCTATGTAAAACTGTGACCCCTAGGGCGGGTCCAAATTAGACACCAAGGTCACCATTTGAACAAACTTAGTAGAGGACCATAATCTGATGCTACATGTAATACATGAAAGCTCTGTGCTTCCTAGTTTCAGAGAAGAATTTTTTTTTTAAAGTTTTTTCCTATATAAGTCTATGAAAAACATGCAAAATCTCAATATACAAACTTTGGACTCCCGGAGCACAGTAATTTTTGATCCAGTGGACTTCATTCGAACAAACTAGATAGTCTAGGCGTTGGCGTTCATTTTAAAAGAAAAACTGTCGAAATCTGTCCAGCGGGTGAGAAGATTTTTTAAATTTTCGACCATATATGGTAATGGCGGCCATCTTGGATGTCGCTCTGACCTAATTTTAACAAATCTAAAAAGCATTCATCCATGTGAAGATTGGTCAAAATTGGCAATGAGGTTTCTGAGGAGAAGTCGTTTGAGGCAAAAGTTAACGACAACGACACAGACGACGGACGGACAACGGATGAAGAGTGATCCAAATCAATCACCTTGAGCCTTTGGCTCAGGTGATCTAAAACCTAGAAACATGGAAATTCTACGAAAACCTGGTTTTCCATTTGAAATGCTATTACAGTACCTGTAAGATGAAAATAAAGTAACAAAAAAAAAATTCTACAAAAAACAACAAATTACATAAATGAAGTTGTTGAAGTTTTAGTATTAAAGTCATACAAAGAGTCAGTGTACAATACAGAATGAATAGAATGACATGTGAATCACAAACATAAATGCATACACAGTAAATGAGGACTGTAAAGAAAAATATTTGTTAGTAAGGCAGTTATAAGCTTATAAGGCAGATACAGCAAGTTTCATTCTAATATCTCATGTCTTACTTAAGTTAGTGAGCTGAACCATTTTCTATTTTTAGTAACAGTGACCTTGACCCCAGTGACCCCAAATGCAATCCCAAGCTTCCTTTTCACATAAGGTACCTACCCTGCAAGTTTCATCGCAATACCTCTTTCCTAGAAAAAGTTATTGAGTGGAAACTTAGAGTTTAACACCACACTCACGTACGCCCGCCAAACGACATACCCCAATCTACTAACTAGGTTTTCCAAGAAAAACCGAGGAAAACCACCAGGTTTCCAAGGAAAACCTGGTTAAAAATCAAGTTCATATTTGTTTCTATAAATAGAGACAAAATGTGTCAACACAGGCATTTACAGGAAACCTTTTTCAAGACAGCACCTCTATTAAGAGACCAGTGGAGTGTGTGGTCCAGTGGTAGCGCGCCGAAATTCCAGATCGAGAGGTTATGGGTTCGATCCTCGCCGCGACCACGTTATTTATCCTTCAGCAAGATAATTAATCCACATTGCTTAGTACTTGTTCTACCCAGGAAGCCATCGAGAGTGATTAATCTAAGTTGCAATAACTTGTTTCGCAATCAATGTAAAATGAATACGTGTTTTTATTAAGAGACCATCATTTCAGTTCCCAATTGTATGGCTTGAAATTAAACTACAGCTGCATTAAGAGACCACATGTTAAGAGATCACCTGTACTAAGAGATCTCCTGTATTAAGAGATCACCTGGGTTCAGAGATCACCTGTATTAAGAGATCATCTGTGTTAAGAGATCATCTTGGTTAATAGAACACCTGTGTTAAGAGATCACCTGTGTTAAGAGATCACCTGTTTTAAGAGATCACCAGTGTTAAGAGATCACCTGGGTTAAGAGACCACATGTTTTAAGAGATCACCTGTGCTAAGAGATCACCTGTGTTAAGAGACCACCTGTGTTTAGAGATCACCTGGGTTAAGAGACCACATGTTTTAAGAGATCACCTGTGCTAAGAGATCACCTGTGTTAAGAGACCACCTGTGTTAAGAGATCACCTGGGTTAAGAGACCACATGTTTTAAGAGATCACCTGTGCTAAGAGATCACCTGTGTTAAGAGACCACCTGTGTCAATAGATCACCTGGGTAAAGAGACCACATGTTTAAAGAGATCACCTGTGCTAAGAGATCACCTGTGTTAAGAGACCACCTGTGTTAAGAGATCACCTGGGTTAAGAGACCACATGTTTTAAGAGATCACCTGTGCTAAGAGATCACCTGTGTTAAGAGACCACCTGTGTTAAGAGATCACCTGGATTAAGAGACCACATGTTTTAAGAGATCACCTGTGCTAAGAGATCACCTGTGATAAGAGACCACCTGTGTTAATAGATCACCTGGGTTAAGAGACCACATGTTTTAAGAGATCACCTGAGTTAAGAGACACCTGTATTAAGAGACCACCTGTGTTAAGAGACCACCTGTGTTAAGAGACCAATTTTGCTCTTCCCTTTAGTGGTCTCTTAATACAGGTTTGATTTATCTGTATTATCTGATTATGTCACAGTGTGGTAGATAAACAACTCAAACTTGTATGCCACTTTTAAGAAGTAAGTTGGCTCAAGAAGCCCATTACAAATGAAATCCAACTGACAACATGTATACCCAATTGTAGCGTAGTGGCGTTTTCAATTAATACTTTGCGTTGTGTACTTTAAATAATAACGATTCTTTCCATTTTAATGACGGTTTTAATATGCGTAATTACAACATGGCCGACATAAAGAATAGCCTGTGGAGCTCACTCCCAGGCTCTGACCGAATCTCTCTCTGCCTCTGATCTCTGCAGCAGTATTTATACAAGAACCGTGACATTTCTGAATTCCAACTAACTCCAACATGTGCATTATTGTTTGTACCAATTGCCAATCATGTTACTTATAAAAGAGGTAAGTTCAATTCCTCAACCGAATACACTTATGAAAACTACTACTATGAAAATATTGTTCATATAATATCAAGCTGATTGCAACATGTTAATTTAATTTACTAATAATCAGTGTGTTGCTGATGCAAGTTTCATGTCTACATGAGAAAATGTTAGTCATTGTACAGTGCATTTAAAGAGCACGTAAAGTTATTTTTTAAAGATACCTGTTGTATCATTTTTTCTTCCCAATTAACTATTAGTCAATGATTATAATTAACCCTAAATAAGGTAACTCAAGGTTACACAATGTTAGCAACAGGACTATATCTTATTTATTTGAATTTCTGCTGACCGGATACACAAAATATATCGTCTTTCTATCTGTTTTCGACCGTCATGTGATTTCGACCGAAAGCGGAAATTACGTCTGCGCACGTTTATTATGCAAATTTCGTCATCATTTTTATGATCGTTTGCTAAATTAATAGTTCTTTAGAACAACAACAGAAAACATTCAAATAATAATTTGTTTAAGGCTACGGAAAATTTTCCTAGATAGTTAATCTCTTTACCAGTGTTTTCGCCATTAAATGCATCCCATTTTAAAGCAAACAAAATAAAATATTTTATGATGTAGTGATGATTTAATCCTTTGCTTTCATTTGATATCAACAAGTTTTATTTACTCGTAAAATGAGAAGAAGTAAATGGGTAATATCAAGGGCGAGGTCCCCGAATAAAACATGCAGCAATATCGTTGTTCGTGTTAAAAACATCTGGTAATTGTTATGTAAGTACATTTCCTACGTGACATGTGATCTAAATTCCAAACAAGCAGACGGACATGTTTTGAAAACAGCAGAAGACAATAATTTTAAAGCTCCACAATAAAAATCGATTTTAGGGTGATGAGGGTAGACATTTACTCATATTTTGTCATAGAAAATAAGTACGGCTTTGTTGCTTCTTGTTAAATTAAAAAAATACTTGATATTTTTGCAATTTTTTTTACGCTGTCAGCTAGTGTGAATTTAGGTCAACAAATTTGCATAGAATTGCCCGTATGAAAATACTGCATCTCGGGATAAAAGCTATAGTAAGTAAGGTGAATGGAAACGCATGCCGTTCACTGGAAACAAACAAGGTGAGGTCATCCATTTGCAAAGGTTATCAGATGGAAAATAAACAAAATTTAATCAAAGACGCGGTAGTTTTTGTTAAAGTTTGAATACTTGAGATTAGCTAACATATAGTCAAATATATAATGCATTAATGATATATGTAGCCAATATGTTAAGTGGTCGTAAACTAAGAGGTCGAGGATACCTTAAGGATGCCTCCAAGTTTTGTCAAATACCCATCTTTAGAATTAATCTGAAAAATAGAAAATAATGAAAAATGATGATCTAAAGAAAATTACATTACACTGGCATTTATTAACACAAAATATACCTTAAAGATTGCTCCAAGTTTTGTCAAATACCCATCTTTAGAATTAATCTGAAAAATATGAAAAGTCGAAATATCATATCATGATCTAAGGGCAAGATATAAACTTTATACAGGTATGGTTTTGGCTATTTATAGTAACAGTTGCCATTTTGGAAGTCCATTGAGCTAAGAAAATAATCTGTAAGGTACTCTTCATTACTGAAGCATCCATATAATATTTCAGCAAAATCGGTCCAGTGTTTTCCAGTGCTGCTAATGTTATTAAGTAGAAAAACGGGATGCCACAAGTTTTAAAAGCAAGAGGTCCATGACACTGAAACGCTCTCCTGAAGATCTGAACAGCTACATCTTGGAATGTTTTCATAACTTTTTATATGTTTGTCATTATTTGAATGGGTAGTGTTTGTTAACCATTAAACAATACAAGTGTTTTGTGTGACCATGTGTAGAGGGCTTGTTGTAAGTCCAAGCAGCCCTTACAGTTGTCACAGATCTTGAAGTTCAGACAGACCTGATCTTTACTTAGGACCAACTAGACATCAAGAGCAACATTCCTGGAAAGTTTCATGAAAATCCATACAGTAGTTTCAGTAGAGTAGTCGCAATTTTCTATGTAAGTTTTTCCTATATAATTAACAAAGATGGCCACTGGGACCAACTAGAACTTATGGGCAACATTCCTGAAAGATTTCATGAAAATTCATATAGTACTTTCAATGGAATTTTCACAACAACAAAAGTTTACGGAGGGACGGACGACGCACCACGGCATAAGCCCAGCTAAAAGTTGATTGCCAAGTGTCCCTTTAATGCGAGTTATCACTCATTCAATGTATGCATGCAGTATGCCTGATCTTACAGAGAAGTCTGTCCTGTGTGCAGTCTCCCCGGTGTTGTACTCAGCGTGTACCCTCACTGTGTCGTATATTGTGGGCTCAGACACCTTGCGGGGATACGTGTCTACCAGCAGAGTTGTCTGTCCTGAATACACATTAAACACATGATAAGCAGGTAAAGCAATCAGTGTCAAATACCATTATACAGTTGAATACAGTAATACCAGTCATCTTAGTTTAATGAACATTTGTTTGCAGTGGAGATGCACATATTATATATTAAATAATATGGGATACAGGGTTTCCCCCAGAAATTTGTGAAGGCATGTCGTTTTAAAAAATGTTCCATATTTAGTGAGTAAATGCGGAAAAGCCCCCCACCCCTGCCAACACCCCTTTCTGTGGTTCAGTTAAATTTGTTTCCAACAAATCTGCACTATCTCTCCTTCCCTCACCACAATGTTTTTTTACAGCTGTAATCTTGAAATTACCTCAATTTAAAGGGGTTGATGCGCTATTTTCAAACAAGGTTCATTTTAAAGAGCTCTAACAAACTTTAAAAACGCTGAAAGAAATATCAAAATGCCATGAAAAATACAGGAGATATGACCTATTGAAAATTTGCAAAAAACATAAATGGAGACGGCCAACTTTGAACGATGATGTCATCGCGCCTTTTTACCATATATGCAATAGTGACAAAATTCCTTTTAAAACAAAAACAAGAGGCCCAAGAGGGCCTGTAGATGCTCTACTGGCTAACACGGCTCTTATAACATCAATGAAGCGACTGGCTGCCATTTAAGTTTTTTTGAAAGTTTTGGGCAAAAAACAGCTTTTTAACTTTATCATGGGCCATAACTAAAGAATCTGGTAAAGTTTGGTAAAGATCAGATGAAAAATGAAGGCCCTACCGTATAAACGAGGCAAAATATAGCATGTTTAACTAAATCAAGAGCCATAACTCCTCTGTAACTGGTCCGACTGGTCCAACATAGAGCTAAAAAAAAATGAAAAAAAATAAGAAAATTTAAAAATAAATAAAAATAATAACGTAAAAAAGAAAGTCATAAAATCTGCTAAAGTTTGGCAAAGATCAGATGCAAAATGAAGGCCCTATCGTATGACGAGGCAAATTATAGCATTTTTAACAAAATCAAGGGCCATTACTCCGCTGTTTATGGTTCGATCTGGCTGGTTTTCAAACTTGACCAAGCTTTCATAGACATTAACAATCTGATAAAGTTTGGTAAAGATCAGATGAAAAATGAAGGCCCTATCGCCTTAACGAGGCAAAATATATCATTTTGAACTAAATCAAGGGCCATAACTCCGCTGTTACTGGTCCGATATGAATGCTTTTCGAACTTGATCGAGCTTTCTTTGATATTAACAATCTGATAAAGTTTGGTAAAGATCGGATGAACAATGAAGCCCCTATCGTCTTAACGAGGCAAAATATAGCATTTTTAACTAAATCAAGGGCCATAACTCCGCTTTTACTAATCCGATATGGCTGGTTTTCGAACTTGTCCGAGCTTTCATTGATATTAACAACCTGATAAAGATTGGTAAAGATCGGATGAACAATGAAGCCCCTATCGTCTTAACGAGGCAAAATATAGCATTTTTAACTAAATCAAGGACCATAACTCTGCTGTTACTGGTCAGATCTGGCTGGTTTTCGAACTTGTCAGAGCTTTCATTGATATTAACAATGTGGTAAAGTATGGTAAAGATAGGATGAAAAATGAAGACCCTATCGTCTTAACGAGGCAAAATATAGCAATATAGCATTTTTAACTAAATCAAGGGCCATAACTCCGCTGTTACTGGTCCGATCTGGCTGGTTTTCGAACTCATCCGAGCTTTCATTGATATTACCAAGCTGTTAAAGTTTGTTAAAGATCGGAGGAAAAATGAAGGCCCTATCGTCTTAACGAGGCAAAATATAGCAATATAGCAATTTTAACTAACTCAAGGGCCATAACTCCGCTGTTCCTTTTCCGATTTGGCTGGTTTTCGAACTCATCTGAGCTTTCATTGATATAAACAACCTGTTGAAGTTTGGTAAAGATCGGATGAAAAATGAAGGCCCTATCGTCTTAACGAGACAAAAGTTAACGACGGACGGACGGACGGACGGACGGACGGACGGACGGACGACAGACGACGGACAACTCGGCATTCCATAAGCTCTGCTGGCCTTCGGCCAGTAGAGCTAAAAATCACTGCTACTGAAAAATAAGCATAACATTTATACATTTTACATCTGTATATTTAGTTTTTAATCAATTTGCAGTGATTTTTTTGCTTTAAAATGTGTTTTGTCTATATGCCACTTATAGTAAAAAGGCGCGATGATGTCATCGTTCCAAGATGGCCGCCGCCATTTATGTTTTTTACAAATTTTCAGTCGGTCATATCTTCTTTATTTTTCATGGCATTTTGAGTTTCTTTCATTTTTTTCAAGTTTTTCAGAGCCCTTTTAAATAAATTGTGTTTAAAAATAATGCATCAACCCCTTTAATAAATAAATTATTATAAGTACTTGTTTCTAAATAATTACCTCCCTTTACTAAATGAAATACAATTATTAAAAGCATTTTTTTCTTAATATTTTTGTTTAACATGTATGCCTTTCTTCTTATCCTAAATTAAGTTGTTAAAAAATAAGTTAGGCAATGAAATAAATTCTTTGGGATAGACAATATGCAAATTAAGCAAACACATCAGATTGTTTGTTAAAGAACACATTACTAGATATAGATACAGTAAAAGCCATACATCATTAGAGGTATAACAATACATCGAACTATCGATGTATTTCAATTATGGTCATCCCGATAGCAATGCATCAATAGCAAATTGAACGATCGATTACTATTGCAGATAGTATGCTGAACTATCGATAGTATGCTGAACTATCGACAGTTTCAATAATCAGTTAATATTTATATTTCAATATATAATCTGTTCAAGTAATTAATTTCAGATTTTTTAAGTTTGCTAAGTCATGTTTTCCTCGAGGGATGCCAGAGTTATTGACTGGACATGATTTGACCTTTGACCTCTAAGTGTGACTTTGACCTTGGGGCCACAGACCTGGATTTTGTGCGTGACACATTGTCTTGTTTTGGTGAGCACTTGTGCCAAGTTAATTGAAAATCAGTGCAGGAATGCCAGTTATTGACCGGACACGATTTGTCTTTTGACCTCTAAGTGTGACCTTGACCTTGGAGCGCAACACGTCGTCTTGTTGTGGTGAGCACTTTTGACAAGTTATTTGAAAATAGGTCCAGAAATGCCAGAGTTATTTACCAGACACAATTTGACCTTTGACCCCTAAGTGTGACCTTGACCTTGGAGCCACGGACCTGGGTTTTGTGCGCGACATGTTGTTTTGTTGTGGTGAGCACTTGTGCCAAGTTATTTGAAAACCCGTCCAGGAATGCCAGAGTTATTGACAGGACACAATTTGGCCTCTGACCTCTAAGTGTGACCTTTACCTTGGAGCCACGGACTTGGGCTTTGTGCGCGACATTTCTTGTTGTGGTGAGTACTTGTGCCAATTTATTTGAAAATCCGTCCAGGAATGCCAGAGTTATTGACCAGACACAATTTCACCTTTGACCTCTAAGTTTGACCTTGACCTTGGAGCCACGGACCTGGGTTTTGTGCGCGACACGTCGTCTTGTTGTGGTGAGCACTTGTGCCAAGTTATTTGAAAATCTGTCCATGAATGTCAGAGTTATTAACACGAAAGCACTTTGTTTTGACCTTTGACCTCTAAGTGTGACCTTGACCTTGAAGCCACGGACCTGGATTTTATGCGCGACACGTCTTGTTGTGGTGAGCAATTGTGCCAAGTTATTTGAAAATCTGTCCATTATTGTCAGAGTTATTAAGCGGACTCGATTGTACTGACGAACGAAGGGACTGACGGACTGACAGACGGACAGAGCGACTACTATATGCCAACCTTCGGGGGCATAAAAATACAATAGCCTAGAAAGCCACAAAGAAAGTACTCAATGACTTGGCAGAAGTCAGAGCAACAAGAGAATAAACCATTGAGGGCACGTCAAGACAAGACAGTTGAGTTATTCTAGTTCATATTATTCAAATAGCTAATAAAAAAGAGTTTCTCCTGTGTAAGCTTTAATAATTTCATACAAATTTCATTTTTATCAATACTGTTGCAATAGTCAATTGTCCCTTCAATAGTCAGCCCTAAACATGAATTCAACATGAGGTGCTGTCATTGCCAATGTTACATCATAGCACCTCATGTTGAATTCATGTTGAATATATCTATACTCTGTGTGTGTTAAAATTCTTTGTGTTCTTTCCCAAAATATCCACCCTTTGATTGGTTTGCAGACCACCTGTGTACATGACAAGTGTGTGACTATGTCAAGATCAGTGATGTCTACCACAGCACTTGTAAAGAAGGCTAGGTAGCCAGAAACCAAGTGTAAGAGTTTCTATGGCAGATGTATAAATTATTGAAGGTGTTTATTATTAAGGCATGTCAGGAGGATTAAAGCATGTTGCAAATTGATCAGAAATTATGAATGGATGTGGGAGCGACATGTGATAAAGGCCTGTGGGGAACCCTGGGGATAGGAATATTAGTCTATGCTTGTCTATGTTTAAGCATATGGGAATGTTGAATCATATGGGATAGGAATATTAGTCTGTGTTGAATCATACGTGAATGTTGAATCATATGGGATATGAATATTAGTCTATCTATGTTTAAGTATATGAGAATGTCGAATCATATGGGATAGGAATATTAGTCCATGTTGAATCATACGTGAATGTTGATGCATATGGGATAGGAATATTAGTCTATGTTGAAACATATGGGATAGGAATATTAGTCTGTGTTGAATCATATGGGATAGGAATATTAGCCTATGTTGAATCATATGGGATAAGAATATTAGTCTATGTTGAAACATATGGGATAGGAATATTAGTCTGTGTTGAATCATATGGGATAAGAATATTAGTCTATGTTGAATCAAATCATATGGGATAAGAATATTAGTCTGTGTTAAATCATATGGGATAGGAATATAAGTCTGTGTTGAATCATATGGGATAGGAATATTAGTCTGTGTTGAATCATATGGGATAGGAATATTAGTCTGTGTTGAATCATATGGGATAGGAATATTAGTCTGTGTTGAATCATATGGGAATGGTGAATCATATGGGATAGGAGTATTAGTAAAACAATTCACTTGGCCTCACAAGGCCCAATTCAAACAATATCTGGATTTTTTTTTTATTTACAGTAATTTTAAATTATAATGTTATTATGTGTATAATGCATATGTTACCTATATCTGAGTGTTTACATGTTGCATTGTATGTTTATTATTGATTTGGCCTTCAAGAACAGCTAAAATTAAAATAGATGTAAAAGGTTACCATTTATGCAAATTATTTATGCTAATTCATTTATGATATGGACTGTTCTCATTGGACTGTTTTAGTGGGGAAGCTTTTGGAACAATCTTTGGCAGTATATAAACAGACTCTAGAAGCAGCTCAGCAGTTCAGTTCAGCTTGGAAGATTAGTATTCAGTAAAAAGTTAATTTTGAAGTGGATGCTTTTAAAAATATAAAATATATTTGTGAGAAGATTTACTTATTATTGTGTTTATTCATAATAACAGTGAAATTGGATATTTAGACTAAACCAGAAATATTGTAAATTAATTTGGACAGAAAGGACAATTAACATTTGGATTAAAGAGACACTTACTGTTTTGGATTAAAGACACCATAAAGAAGTCCTCCGCCTCCCGCTGGTGGGGGTCCGGGGGGCCTTCCCGAGAATATTTTGAAATAAAAACGATTTGCCCAATCTGGTGCATTTTAAGAATAAAATATCATGTAATAATTTTGTGTAAAAATTGATTAAATTTACCCCCTAATCCCCTTGATCATCATTTTTTATGCAGATTTTGACTTTTAAGACTTTTGGAAAAATTTGTTTTTCCAAGTTCAGATTCCGATGTTACTCACGCGAGTACTTGAGTATTCCATGGTATGCCGCTGAAGACATTTACTGTTTTGGATTAAAGAGACACTTGCTAATGTGAATTAAAGGAACATTGGATAATTTTATTTGGACAATTAAAAAATTTGATATTAATTAAAAACTGGATTTATGTATTCTGTAAGTGAATATTTTATGTAAATAAATTTGTTAATGATAGATTTGTGTTGCCGATTTTGCTTCCTTTCTCGTTACATTTAAAACTTGTATTATTTGTAAGATAAACTAAAATGCAATAAATACCAGAATCTCCACCGAGCAGAGGCTTGTTACTGAAATGGTAGGCAAGCTCCTCTAGATTCTGATATGTACCATGCCCAAACTCAAAATGGTCGTTCCTCCAAAATAACTGGAAATGCTTCACCGCATCTTGAGACCTGAAATTTAACAAGACAGTTAAAGCATATTCTTATCATATATCTGCTACCATTGTATACAAGAAAGTCTGCCTAGCAGTAATCAGTGTCTTGCCTATAAAGACCATAGTTTTGCTCAAATGCAATACAGACTTATGGAATGTGTGTGTCGGAGTAATCTTGGTGATACCAAAGTCAGATGCAAAGTTTGAATGAATTTGAAAAGGCAATGCTGAAAGTATTATAATGTGCAAAACTTTAAAGAAAATTTGGCAGCGGCAGTGTCGCCATAGTAAAGTGATACCTCATCACCTTCCTTGAAAGTGAGACAATAACAAAACATACCAATCCAGCTATCAATAATGTTTTTTTATATACAAGGTTAATTCAAGAAAGGTACCATATTTGGTTTTTGCATGCCCACTTTGCAATGTGGCAGTGCTGCTATAAAGCTAACATTCCAGTATTTGGCTCTATGGCAGTGCTACTATAAAGCTAACAGCACAGTATTTGGCTCTCACATGTCAGTATTTGGCTCTGTGGCAGTGCTTCTATAAAGCTATCAATCCAGTATTTGGCTCTCACATGTCAGTATTTTTGCTCTGTGGCAGTGCTACTATAAAGCTAACATTCCAGTATTTGGCTCTCACATGTCAGTATTTGGCTCTGTGGTAGTGCTACTATAAAGCTAACAATCTAGTATTTGGCTCTGTGACAGTGCTACTATAAAGCTAACAATCCAGTATTTGGCTCTGTGGCAATGCTACTATAAATCTAACATTCCAGTGTTTGACTCTGTGGCAGTGATACTACAAAGCTAACATTCCAGTGTTTGACTCTGTGGCAGTGATACTACAAAGCTAACATTCCAGTATTTGGCTCTGTTGCAATGCTACTATAAAGCTAACATTTCAGTATTTGGCTCTGTGGCAATGCTACTATAAAGCTAACAATCCAGTACTCGGCTCTGTGGCAATGCTACTATAAAGCTAACATTCCAGTATTTGGCTCTGTGGCAGTGCTACTATAAAGCTAACAATCCAGTATTTGGCTCTGTGGCAGTGCTACTATAAAGCTAACATTCTAGTATTTGGCTCTGTGGCAATGCTACTATAAAGCTAACATTCAAGTATTTGGCTCTGTGGCAATGCTACTATAAAGCTAACATTCCAGTGTTTGACTCTGTGGCAGTGATACTACAAAGCTAACATTCCAGTGTTTGACTCTGTGGCAGTGATACTACAAAGCTAACATTCCAGTATTTGGCTCTGTTGCAATGCTACTATAAAGCTAACATTTCAGTATTTGGCTCTGTGGCAATGCTACTATAAAGCTAACAATCCAGTACTCGGCTCTGTGGCAATGCTACTATAAAGCTAACATTCCAGTATTTGGCTCTGTGGCAGTGCTACTATAAAGCTAACAATCCAGTATTTGGCTCTGTGGCAGTGCTACTATAAAGCTAACATTCCAGTATTTGGCTCTGTGGCAATGCTACTATAAAGCTAACATTCAAGTATTTGGCTCTGTGGCAATGCTACTATAAAGCTAACATTCCAGTATTTGGCTCTGTGGCAGTGATACTACATAAAGCTAACAATCCAGTATTTGGCTCTGTGGCAGTGCAACTATAAAGCTAACATTCCAGTATTTGGCTCTGTGGCAGTGATACTATCAAGCTAACATTCCAGTATTTGGCTCTGTGGCAGTGCTACTATAAAGCTAACATTCCAATATTTGACTCTGTGGCAATGCTACTATAAAGCTAACATTCCAGTATTTGGCTCTGTGGCAATGTTACTACAAAGCTAACAATCCAGTATTTGGCTCTATGGCAGTGCTACTATAAAGCTAACATTCCAGTATTTGGCTCTGTAGCAATGCTACTGTAAAGCTAAGTATTTGGCTCTGTGACAGTGCTACTATAAAGCTAACATTTCAGTATTTGGCTCTGTGGCAATGCTACTAAAAGCTAACAATCCAGTATTTGGCTCTGTGGCAATGCTACTATAAAGATAACATTCAAGTATTTGGCTCTGTGGCAGTGATACTATAAAGCTAACATTCCAGTATTTGGCTCTGTGACAATGCTACTATAAAGCTAACATTCCAGTATTTGGCTCTGTGGCAGTGATACTATAAAGCTAACATTCCAGTATTTGGCTCTGTGGCAATGCTACTATAAAGCTAACATTCCAGTATTTGGCTCTCACATGCCCACTTTGCAAGTTGGTGACGTTACTGCAAACATCAGAATTACAAACACAGATAGGTATTTGGCTCTCACATACCCAATGTGGTGGTGTTATTTTACAGTAACAGCTGCTAACCACAGTTTTGTCTGCTATCCATAGTTACATCTGCTAACCACAGTTATGTATGCAGTGTTTCTGCAGACTCAAAATGTTTAGGGGTCATCCTTGACCCGCTATGGAATTAACTGGGGGTCATTTTGTAAATATAGGGGTCATATTTTTTGGACATGCATTTTGATGAATAGACCATGTGATGTCAGATAGACATGCATTATTAGTTGATAAGACATCTTTTTCGGTGGATTGGTCAGCAAAAAAAAGGAAGTTAAAGGGACGCACGGCAATCTTGATGTTTTTATCAAGCATCAATATTGGCATCTCTACTTATTTATCAAGGAACGTTTTGACTTTAAACCGGCTTGTATATTGTAACAGAGTCATGCATGGGGGACTTAACTAATACATCATCATTTCTCGTTTATGGGTATTTTACTAATGCTGATATTATATTTCTATAACTGGTAGAATCTAGCCATTGAATTATACATGTTCATAAGTGGTTAAGTGACACCATCCTGTATACCAGGACATGGATGATATTTGAACTTTAGTTATCAAAAGACGTAGGATGCTTTTGTTTCCTCATTAAACTCATCAAGCGCTAAATAACAAGTCGATGTATGGTTGATTTGAGACGAAGTATTAGTTTCATATTGATAAGATACAGTATTACACCAGGCAATGTTAATTTACATGTGCGACAATATGGACTGCATATTTATTGATCCATCTTTAGTTGCGTTCAAATATGTTAAGTTATTTTGCCTCATAATAAATGGTAGATTGTATACTAGTTTTTCAAGTAGCGTTGTAGTTCAGTGGATAGAGCACAGGACTTGAAATCAGAAGGTCGTGTGTTTGAGCCCCGAAAGAAGCTAACTTTTTTTTTTCGGTAAAATTTACTGTTACCTGTGTATAGGTACGGTGTGCACTGGTCGATGTATATACAGTAAATGATTTCATGCGCTATATTTGCTCGCTTAAATACCCGATTTCGACACGAGCTAGTGAAAATATGAAGTTACAAATAAAGACACGCCTACAAAGAAGAAATCGATTGATATAGGGACTCTGTAGCTTTAAGTAACTGATTAACTTTGTATTTGAACTGAACTTGCTTACATCAACAATTACTTGTTAATAAAAACTATACGATCACTTGGATATACATCTTAATAAACTATACAAACTTTGTCACGTGTGTGTTGTGTTGTTACAATATCATTAAATAAAAACGCTGTGTTTTCAATTTACCAAATGTTGAAATATGTTATTGGTGCAGTATTATCAAAAGTCAGTAATATATACAAAATTAATTTGGTTTATACTATTATGCATGTTATTTAGGAAAACTAACGGGACAGCGCGAGTTTTCAAAAATTCAAGATTGCCATGTGTCCATTTAACCAGCGTAATGTTTCATTTTGGGTTCGACTGCAATTTAGCGGCCGTATCGTGATTATCTACGCGGTTTTATTTGCTATTGTTTTTATATAAGCGTCTACCTACTCAAACCCACACACATATGATGACGACAATAACGCGGAAAGTACAGACATTAGTTTAACCTGTTCTAAAAATAGACCAAGAATGAATAACTTTATTTACCAATCATGGGCCACAAAGATGGCATTATAATCACCGTAAAAGAAAAACATAATGAAACATAACAAAAACTTAATTCTGATTAGCATAATAACAGTAAATTGTAATGAAATTATAAGATGTAATATGATCGATATGACGATGACAATAACACGAAAGTACAGGTATAAGTTTTTCCTGTTCTAAATATAGACCAAGATTTAAATAGAAATAAGTTCAGTCCGTCGTGATTCCTTACATTTGAAGCTTTTCAAGAAAGTATTACGACGATAATTTGACGGGTATTTCATTTCTAGCCTAGTCAATTTCATTGCGTCACGAAAAACTCACAAGCTGATTTACGTCGCGTCGCCGATCATTTTAGTGCGCCAAAAACGTAAGAAACGCGCTCTCGCGGAAACACTGTGTATGCTATCCATAGTTACATATGCTAACCACAGTTTTGTCTGCTATCCATAGTTACATCTGCTAACCACAGTTTTGTCTGCTATCCATAGTTACATCTACTAACCAGTTTTGTCTGCTATGCATAGTTACATCTTCCAACCACAGTTCTGTCAGCTATCCATAGTTACATCTGCTTACCACAGTTTTGTCTGCTATCCATAGTTACATCTGCTTACCACAGTTCTGTCAGCTATCCATAGTTACATCTGCTAACCACAGTTTTGTCTGCTATCCATAGTTACATCTGCTTACCACAGTTCTGTCAGCTATCCATAGTTACATCTGCTAACCACAGTTTTGTCTGCTATGCATAGTTACATCTGCTTACCACAGTTCTGTCAGCTATCCATAGTTACATCTGCTAACCACAGTTTTGTCTGCTATGCATAGTTACATCTGCTTACCACAGTTCTGTCAGCTATCCATAGTTACATCTGCTAACCACAGTTTTGTCTGCTATCCATAGTTACATCTACTAACCAGTTTTGTCTGCTATGCATAGTTACATCTGCTAACCACAGTTCTGTCAGCTATCCATAGTTACATCTGCTAACCACAGTTCTGTCTGCTATCCATAGTTACATCTACTAACCACAGTTTTGTCTGCTATCCATAGTTACATCTGCTAACCACAAGTTTGTCTGCTATCCATAGTTACATCTGCTAACCACAGTTTTGTCTGCTATCCACAGTTACATCTGCTAACCACAGTTTTGTCTACTATCCATAGTTACATCTGCTAACCACGGTAACATCTTCTAACCACAGTTATTAAATACCTGCTAACCACAGTAATGCCTGCTAACCACACACGACACAGTTACATCTGCTAATCACACACGACACAGTTACATCTGCTAATCACAATAATGTGGGAAAGCATATTTATACCCATATTTTATGGGAAAAAAAAGTATGTTAAAATCGCCTACGTTTGTCCGTCTGTCCGACAGTTACCATATCTCCTCCTAAACCGCTGAACGAAATTCAATCAAACTTAGGGCTTGACTTCACCATATGATGATGGTGGTGTGCAAGAGCAACATTATTTTTGGCTCCGCTCCCAGGGGTGTAGAGGGGGATGGGGTTGATCTGAGTATCGAAGAACAATTACATGTAAAATTGATACAGGGTTAAATGGAATTGACATGTATGAAAAAAACGAGGGTATTATCGATGGTGCACTGACAAATTCGTTCTAGTATAAATATGTAGATGCAAATGTTTAAAATTTACTCATCACGAAAACATAAAGGGACTTACTTGACCGATACAACATATTCATTAGGTTGGGAGCTGTTTCTAATGAGGAACGTTCCATCGGTGCCATTTTGTAACAATATACACTCTGCTTTGTGTCGATCTAAGTCTGGGTGAAAATAGCTGTAAAACAAAGAGAAAATATTGCCACTGCGCTTTATTCTAACACACATTATAAAGTGACTTTAGTGGTGTGACATATAGACGAGATTTTTTTTTAACACTGAGACCAGGTATTTTAAAGATGTTTTGAGCCTTCATATGATGTTACACTTTCTTAGTATAAAGTGTAATAACATGTCAATGCAGGATTTGATAAAATAAGCTGATATTTTATAATTATTGCATGTTATGTCAGTTTTGTCACTGAAACAACTTCAGTCACCAGATATACATTACTGTTACAATGGATTAGTAACTGAAGTAAAAAAAACAGGTGTGTTTCCTATTGCATGCTCTAAAAAAGTAGGGTAGGTCAATAGGCATTTTTTTTTTTGGAGCAAGATATTGTGAGATTCTACATGTATTTATCTCATAAACCCCATACAAGTTGATGATACAACTGAAAGTTTCTCTGTGATGTCAGATTACCTCGATATATTGTGATAAATCATTGTTCAGAACAAACTTTATTTTTTTATTTATTTATTTATTTTCATAAAAAGTTTTTGGGTAGGCCCCTTAAATATAGGGTCGGTCGGGCCACCGGAAACACACTTTGTTGTTTTTTTGGCCTCACTGAAATGTAGAAATGGATATATTTACTCTAAATCCTTCAGCTTTTTAACCTCCACTGGTATATCGGGCATGGTGTTGTTAATCTCTACTAAATGGTTACAGCAAGTTGTGGTCTAGTTACAAGCTTTTCTTGTATGTTAGAGTCAATATCCCACTGAAACAAATATATGTAAGTTACACCATAGGATAAAGGGATCATGAAGCGGACACCTTTTGTAAATAATTCCATAGATCTACATGTATGCTATAAAACGATAATTCATTCGGGTTTCGGTTTAAATCAATATGGCCATACCTTGTGGGTGTATCCTAGTTGTTAATATGTGTTTCACATGTAGAAATAGCTTGTTATAAAACAAAAGAGAACCCTACCCATGCACGGTATCGAGTTTGATCACGAGTCGGACACTTGCCTTTTTGTGAGAATATATAGCAGAATGGGTGTATTTGCTGACATTATTCGTAGTGTTGGTAATCAGTTGAAAATTCATGTCGATTATCAGAATTTTCAACCTCCCGATGATCAATAAGTAATCGATTAAACATGGCTTCCATATAAGACACCAGTGTAAGCCTTTTTCAGACTATAATGAAGAAAAGAAACACATTTCAAGTATGTTCTGGTCATTAAGCAATTAAAACTGATTTGTTTTAAGTATAAATTGTGATACCCCTATAGAGATATATGATTACTTGTTGCAAAATTAAAACTTATTTAATTCTCTTGTATATTTTGCAACAACCGAGTAAACTCGATCATGAAAAATTGTAACTGATTAATCAGGAAAAAAGGCTTAACTGACCGATGCTCGATCAAATTGATTAATTGGAACGTCACTAATTATTTGATTGTTCAAATGGATGCTTATTCTGTTTTCTTTCAATATAAATTTCATCGCGATGTATGAGTATATGATAATATACCGGCTAACTCTATTTCACTGCAAGTCAGACACGATGACCAACTCATAATCATGACAAAACAGATTTTCATATAAAATAGTCTTATTAAATCATTTTAGAATTATTTTATTATTAGAATTTTTTGTTTCTGGGTTTCAAAAACCTCATTACTCAATGTCCAGTAAAACCTCAGCGTGTTCTGAGAATGTAATGAGCTTTAAATTAACTGGTTTCATTGGTCCAATTTTTACCACTGAACCAATCAGAATACTTCATTCATATTTTCATTTGATTGTTTCTATCATGACATCACTGAGTTCAGGGTGAGAAGGTTCTAGGCCCGTTCTCAATATTTTATCTCGATGTACATGGAG
Organism: Cyrtodaria siliqua; assembly: GCA_037043455.1. Lineage (NCBI taxonomy): Eukaryota > Metazoa > Mollusca > Bivalvia > Adapedonta > Hiatellidae > Cyrtodaria > Cyrtodaria siliqua. The sequence goes on from JAWPHD010008421.1 coordinate 71,593, forward strand.
AATGAGTCTGGCATGTTCATTCCTGTTAGGCGCCATATAACCTTTCATGTGTTGGTGCACCTTAAAGGGAATGTAGCGACACAGCCAAACAAGCTCCTTTATTGAGAGTTCTGAAAAACTTGCAAAAAGGTGAAAGAAGTATCAAAATCGTATGATAAACAAAAAGGATATGACTGTAACAAAATGAGTGCATATTTACTTAAGTTTTTGACTGTGGTTGTAAGGCCCTCATTTCCCCTGATTTTTCATAGAAATTTTGGTAGATTTTTGCCAAGCGCATCACTTTTAATTGATGCCTGTATCTAATAAATGCTATTTTACTAGATTCATTCTATTGATAAAAAATAAATTGTTTTGGTGAACTATTAAGAAAGTTATGATTTTACAAGCTGTGTATTACGAGTAAATTTGCCAGTATTTACCAGTGCGGGCCTAATAATTGTATAGAATTCTTATATAAGATATAGATTCAAAGTTACGACACTACGTGCAGTCCGAGTAGTCCGAATAACATGACATTTGCATGGATGGCGTGTTCCACCAGGTATCCATGTAGGGTATCGAAATCGTAAGAACTTGTCACAGGATCGCAAGCCATTATCCAGGGTAGTTAGTGACCAATACCATAACGGCAAGGGGTAAGTCAAATCTACTTTATTTGTTGTAATTTATTGTCATATTTAAATTGTTGTTCTGAAGTAAATATCTGCCGGTAAAAGCCATAGATAGCAGGGTATTGTCTTTAATACTTGTACGTTTTCAAACGTCAGAATATTTTGCAAATTACTGTCTGATAAGATTATTGGGGCATATATTTACATTATTGATAATGCCGGTTGTTCTGTAGATAGTAAATGGAATACGCGATTCAGATTGTATGTACTTTTTCTACGGAGGTTATCTGTCATTACGTTATTGCATAAACGGTTATTGTTTATTGTGCAGTATAAATCTCTCTGAGGTTGGTTTTCATATTGTCATTATTATTCAATCACTCTGAGGTCACTGTACCATTATAGCCTATAATGTATTAACGTGATGTAAAACCAATTAATCATTCAGTCTACTGTTATTATTATGTTGTAAGTTTTGCGTTACATCTAGAAATGTGAGATTTCATTGTCGATAAATTACATCTGTAATTGTTTTACACGTTTTGTTAAAGTTTAGCATAATGTCTATTCGAAGAAGGTTTAGAATTCGGGTTGATTCATTCTGAATAAAGATTGCTTTGCAATCAGTTATTAGGTATGGTGATATCTTAGTGCTATTATAAAGTACATGTTGTGATAACATTGTAAGAATGGATATATATTTTGTAGCCGTTTACTCTAGGAGCGTAGATAAAGCATGTAGAGCGTATTGTCAGGAGCGTGGTCTATGGGGTGGTAGGTTGGGAACGCCGTGACAGGACACGGGAACGACAGCATTCGCTATTTGGGCGACAGACCAGATGGTAGCCACGGAGACACTAGGCAAGATGGCCTGGTTATGCAGATAATGTCACCGGATGTGCAATACCGGGACTTGGGCCATCGCTGGAAAGGATTCATTACCCAGTCCCACTCGGCCTCATTACCCAGTCCCACTCGGCCTCATTACCCAGTCCCACTAGGATTCATTACCCAGTCCCACTTGGCCTCATTACCCAGTCCCACTCGGCCTCATTACCCAGTCCCACTCGGACTCATTTCCCAGTCCCACTCGGACTCATTACCCAGTCCCACTCGGATTCACTTTACCCAGGGCTTTCCCCAGCCATTTAAGGCGTGGTGGTGCCGCGATGCCTTCAAATCAGGAAGTGACTTACCGCCACGCCTTAATGTAGTCGCGATGCTTTAAATCAGTTGCAGCGATCTCTTAATCCTATCAACATTTCAAGTTTTCTCCTAATAAACAGCTGATTACCTGACGGTGTGTAAATGCCTGAATCTATGACGAGTGTTGATGCAGTAAAGGCAGTCATGTAGTACTAAATGAGTTATGTCTGGCAGGGTATATGCTAAGTGTTAACTAAACAAAAGATGACTGGGGAGTGAGTGCCACTAATTAAATTTGATTTATTGCCCAATTTGGTCATGATTGGTCATGATTAAAGGAGAGCAGTATCGTTGATTGGTATTTGTAAGGCATGGGGATAAATGACGGGTTTTAATGGATAATTTAATTCAACGTTTATCGTGTATTAGTAGAATCATTTTACGAACACTAATCAACATTTAAATCGTCAGCTTGGTAGGTAAGTATAATGAATGAGATAGATATTTTGTAATTATTTAATAATAACTCAATCAAATAATTAACTCTACATGTGTACGTTTAACTGTCTGTCATCTTTGACCATAACTCAATGGAAATGACTTCACTAGTAATGCTAAGAAGATGAAATAAAAGAGATGATAGATGGATAGAAGTAAAATAAATAAATAAATAAGACATAACACACGGACCATATAGAGAGTTTAACAAATTTGTAATAAATTCAATAATAAATACGGTTTGTGGTGGGGTATACATAATAAAAAGAAAGAAAGAAGAAAGCTTTTCACCCATCGAGTAGACCAATCCGGCTTCCGTGGCGGTACCAGGGCCCATATGTCCCCACCGACATAGCTCTAGCTCGATAGCCTACTTGGCAACTGGAATGGGCCCTGACTTAGTAGGAGAGAGATTTTGTTGAATTAAATATTTAATATGATGTTTTTTATTATTTCATTCATTCCTTATGATACCAGATATACGCCAAATCTCTTCTTTTCAACTGGCATTTTAAAACAAGAGGCCCAAGTGGGCCTGTGGACGCTCTACTTGCTAACATGGCTTTTATAACATCAATGCAGCGAGTGACTGCCATTTACGTTTTTTTGAAAGTTTCGGGCAAAAAACAGCTTTTTGACTAAATCAAGGGTCATCTGATAAAGTTTGGTAAAGATCAGATGAAAAGTGAAGGCCCTACCATACTAACGAGGCAAAATATAGCATTTTTAACTAAATCAAGAGCCATAACTCCTCTGTTACTGGTCCGACTGGTCCAACATAGAGCAAAAAAAAATTAAAAAATTCTAAAAAAAGTCTTATTGCCAATAACTTCCAGCCCTCCAACTGACCGTGGGTCAGAGTCAAGGTCACTAAAATACATGTACTGTCAATATCTGTGTTAAAATTTGGTGACGGTACATATATTTAAGTGACCTTGACTCGGACCCACAGTCAGTTGCAGGGCAGGAAGTTATTGGCATTAAGAAGGGCAATGACCAGGAGGTTATATATGAAATTTGAACATTCTACTCCCAAGGACAAAAAAGTTATAATGCAATATGTTGACGCCGTCGAGCTCGCCAACATTAGCGGCACCCATGTCTCGCATTTTTTCAAAAGGCGAGACAAAAATGAAGGCCCTATCGTCTTAACGAGGAAAAATATAGCAATATATCATTTTTAACTAAATCAAGGACCATAACTCCGCTGTTACTGGTCCGATCTGGCTGGTTTTCGAACTTGTCCTAGCTTTCATTGATATTAACAATGTGGTAAAGATAGGATGAAAAATGAAGGCCCTATCGTCTTAATGAGGCAAAATATAGCAATATAGCATTTTTAACTAAATCAAGGGCCATAACTCTGCTGTTACTGGTCCGATCTGGCTGGTTTTCGAACTTGTCCGAGCTTTCATTGATATTAACAACTTGTTAAAGTTTGGTAAAGATCTGATGAAAAATGAAGGCCCTATCGTCTTAACGAGACAAAAGTTAACGACAGACGGACGACAGAAAACTCGCCATCCCATAAGCTCTGCTGGCCCCTGACGCGGGAAGGGGGTAACTCCTTAAAAAACTTTCTGACAAGCTTTATAATAAGCAGACATAATATATATATTTTTTTGATATTGCCTTTAAATCGTCCCTTCTTTTAAACATTAAATTCTTGGTAAGCCAAAAATTTATTAACACAGGTAGCCACAATATTTGAGAATATGTATTAAAACCTTTAAAGGGCTGTATCTCCACCAAAAATCATTCAACCGGAACAAGACAATGATATATGCAACCAAGTTTTGTCGAAAGACGAATAGTGGTTGAGGAGAACTAGTCTGGACAAAGTTTGTGTATTAAAACATTTTAAAGAGCAACAACTCCACCAAATATCATTTAACCGGAACATGACAACGATATGCGCAACTACATGTAGGCTTGGTACTGATCATTCCTGCCAAGTTTCATTAAAATCCGACCAGAGGTTCGGGAAAATTAGTCTGGATAAAGTTTATGTATAAGGGGCCATAACTCCGTCAACATCATTAAACCAGAACAAGGCAATGACTTCAGCAACTAGGCTTGGTACTGATCAGACCTGCCAAGTTTCGTTGAAATCCAGCCAGGGGTTCAGGAGAACTAGACTGTACAAAGTTAGTGTATTAAAACCTTCAAAAGGCCATAACTCCGCCAAAAATCATTCAACTGGAACACATCGATGACAAGTATAACCAGGCTTGATACTGATCATCCTTGCCAAGATTCGTTGAAATTTGGCCAGGGGTTCAGCAGCACTAGTCCGGACAAAGTTTGTGTATTAAAACCTGTAAAGGGCCATAACTCTGCCAAAAATCTTTCAAAAGGAACAAGGTGATGATATGCATAACTAAATTTGGTACTGATCATCCCTGCAAAGATTCATTAAAATCCGGCCAAATGAATGACCTATTGTCTTAATGATACAAAATAGAGCAGTTTTAACTAAATCAAGGGCCGTAACTCCGTTGTTACTAATACGATTTAGTAGGTTTTCAAATTGTCTGAGCTTTCATTGATACTAACAATCTGGTAAAGTTTGTAAAAGATCTGATGCAAAATGAATGCCCCGTCGTGTTGAGGCCAAATTATAGCATATTTCAGAAAATCGAGGGCCATAACTTCAGCATGTATGGTCAGATTTGAAAGTGTCCAAAACTTCATTGCTGTTAATAATCTGTGAAAGTTTGGTATCTGTATCTGTATGGTACACGTTTCCGTCACAATTGACGTTTACAACGTGGGTTGGTTGCGCATTAATTAATATCAAATATACTTAACAATGAATTAAAGTGAGAAGAAAAAATGAGTAAAAATGGATAGGAAAGGTAGAAGGAAGATAAAGTAATGGTAAAGATGAAGGTGCCAGAGTGTGCACAAGGCAGAAAAGGGCATTTTTCAGGAAAACAAGGGCCATAACTCTGGCGTTATAAATCCGATCTGGCTGTTTTTCAAACTTGTCCAACTTTTTGTTTGATATTAACAATCTGTGCAAGTTTGGTAAGATCTAATACGAAGTTTGGTGCCAAAGTGTCCCAAAATCGTAACCATTTTGCATTTATAAGGACCCTGATAAATATGAACATATCTGGTACACAACCAGTAGAGATTGAAAGACTGATGACATACTTTAATTCAGTTTTCATATTGGAGCCCTCGTTACAGTCAGCAAAAACCTCATAACAAATGTGTAGTGTTTATCATAACAGTCTGTGATGAAAAATTTAAACAAGTATTTTTTTATATATAATCAGGGCTCTATAAAGCCCTGATATAATGTATCATATGCACCAATAATGGAAGATGAAATTTAGTGATGTTTACACTGGGAAATATTATATTTGGTGGTTAACAATATTCCTTTCAGCTTTGTTTTTCTATCAGCTCAAACCGGTATAACTTGCCTGATCTAGAAGCTCATTAAATGGGTAGCACCAAATAGATACGGAAGTTTTTGTTTACGTAACCTAGAAATCAAAAACATTCCGAATAAAAACAATATTTTGCTGGTTCCGATTTATCTACTGATTATCTACATGGAGCCAAAACCCAAGCCGACGGGTTTAATAAAGAAACGTAGATGAAGTAAAAATCGTGTAAATTTCTTGGTAACCATTCAAATATCCGTTAAGGAACACAACAAAGGATTCCGCATATAAAAAACATTCGATTTTCTTTTTAAAAAACTGGTCAATAATTGGGAATTTTGATGAATAGTGGCTTCATCATACGTATTATTTAATCAGGATATAATTAATATTGTAGACAAATGACAATGAAGTCAGAAGAAACGGATAATATTATTGAAATTGGAGATCGTTTTCTTGTACAAAGGAATGACAAAACTTGGCGTGAGCATACTTTCTCAAAACTAATTAACAATCGTCAATACTGTTAATACTGTCTTCTAGGCCAGTTCAAACCATTGGTTTCTTGGGCCCTTTTTGAAATGTTTTCCCAGTCTGGTGGTACGCCACTGAACTATAGTGCACAGTTGTCAGTGTTCGACACTAACTTTTTGGACCTACTAGCCCCGGGGGCTAGTTGGTTTGAAATTTCACTAGCCCCCCTTAATTTCTATTAGCCCTGCTACCAACGGTACCAAATCCTCATTGTATATTGATTTGACGGGGTTGGTTATAAAATAACAACACAAATCAGATTCAAAATTTGTGACATCGCTGACAGCACCCTCCGTCACAATAACCTGATCTCGTGGCAGTCTGCACCTCTTTTAAGAAAAGTAACATACTGTGATGATTATTATTTTAATTTATTATAGTATTTCTGAACAATGTACATGAGAAACACAGAAATTAGAAATTATTATGATAGAGTTTTTTGTTTTTTGGCTGGTGGAGAAAGCCCCAAAAATCGATCTATGTTTGCACCGTTTATAGCACGTTCATAATTCGCGGCGTTTTCCGACGGAAGCGGAAACAACTGCTGTAATCGTGGTCATAAAAACGCTTGAGAAAAGCTGTCTAGTTTATAAGGCGTAGTTACAAGCGTTTGTGTGATTCGGTATCGGGCTGGTATCACGCGGTAAACGAAAGCAAAAAGAAAACAAATGTCGTTTTACGCGGACTAAAAGAGCAGCAGTTTTAAGCGAGAATCTGCGGAACATTAATGATTAACAGTGCTTGAGATTTTATTTATATAATGCCAACGCAAATTGTGTACGTGTTTGTTCTATAATCTACTAGCCAATCGGGCTAGCTAGACGATCGTACGTGCTAGCCCGACGGTCACTTTTACTAGCCCCGGGCTATCGGGCTAGCGTTAGTGTCGAACACTGGTTGTCATACAAATTCAAGACCTACTTTCGTAGGCCCATTTTGATAGTCTTTAAATTTTCTGGTAATTTTTTACACTTTATACACTGTCTTCGAGGCCGTTGGTTTCTCAGGCCCTTTTGGAAAAAAAATTCCAGTCTGGTGGTACGCCACTGAACTATAGTGCACAGTTGTCATACAAATTCAAGACCACTTTCATAGGCCCATTTTGATAATCTTTTAAATTTTCTGGTAATTGACTTCCGGCTCTGATTTGAATTATGAAATGTCTTGTTTGATTTGTACATTAAATACCGACTAAGACACTAACACAGTATCATCCATTTATAACAGATGTAATGAATGCATTAGAAGAGAAACAAATAAACAGTCATCCAATATTGAAAAATGGTGGACACACCCGAACAAAAGTTCAAAAAAACAAACAGTTCGCTATTTTGACAAAAATGAACAGGTAGATGCCATCCTGAATGTTTGTTGATCGAAGATGAATATATTCTAGATGCTTTAGAGTAAAGATGGTTGGATTCTGCTTAGATATAGTCGACGATTTCGAGAGAGTTATTTTAAAGACGTCCTTCTTGATAGAAACCGGAAGTGAAACCTATTTCGTTAGCCCTATGTCTCTTTAAAGAAGCTGACACGCCAAATAAAAGCAAAATTACACTACAAAACCGCTCATCCAAACTATATCCAGGTGTTTATTGTTTGGGGCGCTTGTTTCAGCCACAGGCTTTTTAGACTTTTCAGACAAAATACAATTCGTACCTAAATAAGTTGTATATCAGTGAAACAGACATTTATAGTGGTAAATAAAAATACCTTACTTTTCAGAATCGGTTGAGAAATAAAAATGTCATGTGCGAAAGTGTTTTTTGATGGGTCATTTTCAATGCAAAATTCCGCTGCATGAGCAATTTGAAAAAATATATTTTTTAGAATTTTGATCCAAAGATTGTTTTAAATTGTTAGATATTAGAAAAATAAGACACCCTGAAAGTTTTATAGCAAAATATGAAGTATTACTGAAGTTATTTGAAATTTCTTAATTTTTCTGCTGTCCCACCAACAAGGAATTTACATAGGAAAAGCCCCATAAAAAAAATCATTTTGGCTGTAAAATATTTATTTCTCAACCGATTTTCAAAACTAAAGTAGTTTTATTTACCACTGAACATGCCAGTTCTAATGATATATAACAGATGTACGTATTATTTAAATTGCTCGAGTTAAAGCAGAAAAACCATTGGCTGAAACAAGCGCCCCAAACAATAGGACATTTAAATTAAGTAAAGTGTAGGTTTGTTCTTTTTTTTTTTAATTCCAGTGATTGATTATGCATAAAATGAATTATGAGTTGGTAACTTTAGTTGTACGCTCCAGTTTTGGGGTTTGTCCTGGCGTGTTAAAACTATTTATATTGTGTCTATAGAGTTGAATTCTCAAAATATATTATATACAGTACAGCTCAGGCATGTTTATATTGTGTCTCTAGAGATGATTTCTCAAAATATATTATATACAGTACAGCTCACGCGAAACCCACAACTCTCTTGAGTTGCCGAGTTCGGGGTAGCGAGTGCTATGAAATGTATACGAAGTAGGAGTTTGGACTCCGACTATACATTTCGAGAAAGTACGCGATTTATTGAGCGGCCAAACACTCCATGTTACTCCGCATAAACTCTAATTAACAAAGAGACTAACTGCGCACTTGTGATGGTTTATTATTTGGAATAAAAAGAAACAACTAAATTATTCCAATATAAATTTTCATTTTGTCAGTGCTCTTGAAAATTATCAAGGTACTCGCCATAAAAGTAAAAAAAAAGAGACACCGAGTGCATATTTTCTGTACAAAGTTTGTATGATTGATATGTATAAAACTGATATAGTAATCGCACCGTCCATCCGTCAGTCCGCAGTTCGTGTCCGGACTGTACCCAGGGGTCGAATTTCACTCTTGCGGACTCACAAATTGCGAGTTGATTTTTCAGATTGCTACTGAAAATTTCGAGCACTTGCTTTTTTCTGCGTGTAGAAATAAATAGCACACACTTGATTGAATATCACTCACGACAGACTGACAGAACCAACAAATGGTCAGACGACATAATATGTATTCAAATCTCTCTCCAATTCCACATGATTATTTGCGTAACTTCATTGTCAAAAGAAAATAAGTAAATGCAATCTGTATCAGATTGACGCTTATCCAGTAAACAAGACTAGTGCAAGCGTCTATATGTAATGAATCGATATCAACTTCCGGTAAGATAACTCCGGACTTTTATGTAATTTGAATTGTGATATGTTGAAATACTTGTCCAACATTTATGTACATTTATGCAGCAAGTGTTTTGTTGATAAAAAAATAAAACTCTGATATGTGTCTTGTTAATAATCATTTTTATTATTAGGTTAGGTTCACAATTCATAGTTTCATACAGGAAAATTACCTTATCATCAACACAATAATGAATTATAACAGTGCAGTAAACAGTACTGTACAGCAGGGTTCGACACTAACGCTAGTCCGCTAGTCCTGTGCCCACCTGTTTTTCAGGAGGACTACCTAAAGTGAAAGTTGGCTAGTCCGTCTGACTAGTAATTTTTCGAGCCCCATTATAGATATTACGGCCGTAAAATACACATTCCTAATATAGGGCCGGGGTCACTCGATTAGGCGAAGTCGCTTAATTTGGCTAACTTCGCTTTTCTATCCATGTGGGGCGAAATTTGAGTCGCCGTCATTTTCCGGTGATTTTCGGCAATTTCAAATGTGATTAACCTCATAATTAACAAACCCCTCTAAATTACACGATCAGCGCGTGTTTCACATGTACCTTATTTAACCCCATTACCATTAAATAACAACCCGACTCTTATCTAATCAGGGCAATAGCCTAATTATCGATCATTATCGGTTTGCCTGAGGCGAGATGTGAATATAACCGACATGTTTGCTCGTTAGACGATCACGTGATTAGATCATGTGGGGATCATGTGCGCATTCTATTTAAGTAAACCAATCAAAGCCGTCGTATTTTTCAGTTTGGTGAAAAATAAAAAATCTTACTACAAACTGCTACGCAAGGGCAGGGTTATGATTAGACGAGATACTTTGAAAATGATTTCTCCAGCGATAAATAAATTTTAAAGGCGGTTATAATTGTATGATTGACATCGGTACAGTGAGTTGTAAAGAATCTTTGCGGCGGTCGTCAATAAGCAAAAGCGCAAACTTCTATTGTGTGTTTTATCGACGGCTAATTAGGAAATAAAGAGATGTGTTTGGTATAAAGCGAGTTTGTTTGTGATTGCTTTATAGACGAGAGAAATCAACGGAAATGTATTGAATCCTACGATTAGTCATAGCCATCAATAGCTTATCTATATATATGTCTATGGATTAGCAGGGAGTAAGTATATAGGGAGGAGAAACGGATTGTTTTGCCGTTTTATGTTGTTGCGCGTGTGTTTCACTACTGCGTGAAAATGACTACTTCCGGTTGTTTCGCGCTTGTGTGAAAAACAGCAATTTTTTATAAATTATTACACTTACAAACTCGATAAAGGTGCGAAATGTAAACATAAGTATTATTTATTCACACTGTGTCCTCTGATACAGAGCGTGTATTTGTTTGCATGTATAAAAGCACATTACCAGATGGTTCCGTTAAAATTAAAAATGGTATGGAGCTATTGCAAACGAGATACAAAGTATGGGTTATATTAGGCATTAATAATAACAAAAAGTGAATAGTAGACATATTTATCTTTGTCAAGTAGGTAATTTCGTGATGTTGATTATAATAGAAAGCCGTAAAAAAAGAGGCTGTAAAAACTGCCTAATTTGCGAGGTTGGCTGAAATTTAACTTTTCAAATTTAACGCGCTTATGATCGATTTACCTGTATCGATAAAATAGTAAATGGCGGCGTTCAAGCGCGACAGCATAAATCGATAAACAAGAGCATTTATGAACCCGTTTCTCCTCCCTGTATACTTACTCCCTGGGATAAGGTAATGATTTTGTGTTTTGTTACTCAATGCGGGTATGACTAAAAAATAAGTTTGGGGTAATTGTCGAATAATTAGTATTTTTCAATAAAAATGAAACGAAGACCAGAATAATATTGCATTCGATCAACATTTGTCAAGTTGGTTAGGGTTGAAAATGCATCTAAATCTGATGAAAGTCTGCCTGGGGAGAAACCGAAAAAAAATAAATAAGTTTTACGATTTCAGTTGGTATCTTCAAGACGAAAAGGGTTTTTGGCACTGTTCACTTTGAAGTTTGTCTCCTGTTAAACACCTGTTTTTTTGTTGCTAAATACACCGTTTTTTGGAAGGACCATCTAGTTCTCAGGAGGACTATTAGATTTTTAAAGTCACTAGTCCTGCGGACTACCCGTTTAAAAAAGTTAGTGTCGAACCCTGTACAGTGACAGTCTAGTATATAGTCGGTTATCACATAATAAATGTCTTACATATACCATGTATACTAAAACACTATTTTGAAACAGAATTTACATCCCGTTATTACTTGAATAAAAATGCTAGTGAGAACCGATTTTAGCTAGTAGATTTTTTTGTCACTGGATATTTTTAGCTAGTGGCTAAATTTGTGAAATTCGACCCCTGTGTACCTTCAAAATGCCTACATGGATTTTTAATTAACTTGGCACAAGTGATCACCATAACCAGACGATGTGTCACGTGCAAAACCCAGGTCAGTACATCAAAGGTCAAGGTCACACTTGCAGTTCAAGGTCAAAAACAGGTACGCAATTTCGTGTCCGGACCATAACCTCACAGCCCATACAGGGATTTTTAAATAACTTGGCACAGCTGATCACCTTAACAAGATGATGTGTCACGCGCAAAACCCAGGTCCGTTCCTCAAAGCTCAAGGTCACATTTGCAGTTCATAGTCAAAAACAGGTATGCAATTTCGTGTCCGGACCGTAAAGTCACAACCCACGCAGGGATTTTTAAATAACTGCACAACTGATCAAGACGATGTGTCGTGCACAAAATCCAGGTCCATGGCTCCAAGGTCAAGGTCACACTTAGAGGTCAAAGATCACTTTGGGGGCATTTATCACTTACAGTGACATTTCTTGTTATTTATTTTTTCCGCTCATTTCGTTTCTTTCTGCTCATTAAATTATATTGTTTTTGTTTTTAAATTATGACACACAAGCTCTTTCTTAACAAATATGGTCTCATATTGTGCAAGAAATTATAGTCTCCATTGAGGATTAAGTGAATTTAAGTGGCACTGGTGTTACATCGGGACATTTTGTGGCGAAAAATAGAATTGTGAATTCCTCATGAGTACGCATGCGCGAGGAAAATCTGGCCACAACTCAACTTTTGAACAGCAGTTTTCGGAAGTTCAATATTAATCTCACAAAAATGACGTACTCATGGTGTATTTGCGCATTTTTCAATACCAGATGCTTGAAAAATGCGCGAATATACCATTAGCACGTCATTTTCCACCTGCTCATGTTCAGAAAGGACAACTCATGTCATGTGGTGGTAATGCACATGCGCGGTACTACAAACAAGCTCGTCATTTTCCAGTCTTATTTTGAACTAGAAATTTGTTCCGACTAATAATTCTCATGAATTCTTTACAGATGTAACACTTCATATATTCAAACAGATTATCATTCATCAAGAGAGAACTTTTGGCTCTTTTAGGCTAATTTACTCAGTTTTCAAAATTGTTCAGATCTGACCTTGACATTGTCATGATAAGTAATGGGCCATGTAACGCGAGTACTCATTTGTTAACATAGCAGAAATGACGGGTAACTCTGAAACTACTGAATGGATTTTCATGAAACTTTACAGAAATGTTGCCCATGAAGTCTAGTTGATTCTAGCAAAATTCATGTTGATGTGAAATCCAAGATGGCCACCAAATCTAAAAATAGATTTTTAAAAAACAAGTTTGTAGTGACTACTTCTTGAAAACTCTAAGTGATATTGATATGGGACTTTTTCTAAAATGATCAGCATGACACGATGTTGGTCCTTGTCGAAAATCGTTTTGATTCGACGTTAAACATGGCTGCCAGCGGCCATCTTTGAGTAGACATAGAGTTATTTAGTAAAAACTTGTAGCGACTACTCCTCTGAAACTACTTGACAAATTTCCATGAAACTTCACAGGAATGTTGCTCTTGATGTCTAAATGATCCTAGCAACATTTCAGGTTGGTCGGGGATTCAAGATGGCCACCACAGCTAAAAATAGATTTTCAAAAAACAAGTTTGTAGCGAGTACTTCTTGAAGTATAAGTGATATTGATATGGGACTTTTTCTAAAATTATCAGTATGGAATGATTTTTGTTGTTGTTAATTCTAAGTTTTAAGTCCCTCCGCCAACTAAAACGCCTGGAGAACCCTGGTCGCTATGGGCACACGTCGAAAATTATTTTGATGCGACATTAAACATGGCCGCCAGCGGCTATCTTTGTTTACATAGAGAGTAATATAATGAAAACTTGTAGCGACTACTCCTCCAAAACTACTTGACGGATTTTCATCCGGAAATTCAAGATGGCTGCCACGGCTAAAAATAATTTTTCAAAAAACAAGTATGTTGCGACTACTTCTTGAAAACTATAAGTGATATTGATATTCGTCTTTTCCTAAAATGATCAGTATGACATGATGTTGATCCTTGTCGAAAATTATTTTGATTCAACGTTAAATATGGCTGCCATCTTTGTTTACATAGAGTTATAGAATGAAAACTTATAGCGACTACTCTGAAACTACTTAGTGGATTTTCGTGAAACTTCACACAAATGTTGCTCTTGATGTCTAATTGATCCTAGCAAAACTTCAGGTCGGCCGGAAATTCAAGATGGCCACCATGGCTACAAATAGATTTTCAAAATACAAGTTTGTAGCGACTACTTCTTGAAAATGAATAGTTATATTGATATGGGACTTTTTCTAAAATGATCAGTATGACGTGGTGTTGATCCTTGTCAGAAATTATTTTGATGCGACGTTAAACATGGCTGCCAGCGGCCATCTTTGTTTACAAATGTTATATAATGAAAACTTGTAGGACTACTTCTCTGAAACTACTTGACGGATTTTCATGAAACTTCACAGGAATGTTGCTCTTGATGTCTAATTGATCCTAGCAAAATTTCAAGATGGCCGCCATGGCTAAAAAGTGATGTAATACTATTAACAACCTGTTTGATATGGGAGTGAAAACTGTACTTTTATTTGATAGTGCAAGCAAACTGACACACAGGCGGGAAAGATAAAAAGAAAAGTTGGGGATGTTGATTTCGTTTGTATTTACTTTCAGAAACAATGAAGTCAGCGGGTTGTAAATCAAAAATTAAAATAAAAACGTTTCTGCAAGATTTTTCCAAAGTATAACACCTACGCTCATCCTACAACATACTTCACATTGCTAATCTGGCTATCAAACTCAGTCAGTAGAGCTTCAAATTCATTGACCTCTTGTATTAAAAATATGTGTCTGCTATTGCCCAATGATTCCTAGCCCCTCTTGGGAACGAATATTTGTAAACTTGCCCCAAATCCAACCTGGACTGAGGGCTCAAGTCTGCTGCGGTCAACTCGGTTGCCTTTATATTTGTATAACAGAAGTTGAGTTTGGTGTTGTACAAAGTAGTCTGAATTCTTTTAATATGTCCCTGTTTTATTTTTTTGACTTGTGATTAATTTATGAATGATATAAAAAAAATAATAAAAAAATAAAGATAAAATTAAAAAATATATATATATCCCACCTGAAAAATTAAAAAATATATATATATCCCACGTGATAAATTTATGGTCATGCCCAGTTATTTTTTTTACTTTTTCAGCTCTACTGGCCTAAGGAAATATTTGGGAAATTGGACAAGTCTGAATTTAATGAATAATCTAGTTCATCTTTTTTTAAATGCGCATATATGCTAAATTTTAAAAATGTAAATTTATTTTTCAGATGCTGCTGAAATTATCCAAACTCGGCAAAAAGAAACGTTGGGTTATGAGTACTACGTTCATTATGACGGGTGTATGTATCAATTCAATATGCATTTTTCTCTTGACTTTTTTTTATAATATTCCATAGTAGAAATTTTCATTGAACCTTTCTATGTCTTGTCATTACCTTAATTCAAAGGTTTATTAGTGTATTTGTTTGAATGGTGTTTTACATATATAGCCCTGTGGAAGACCCAGAAACTGTATAAGCATGTGCGTAAGATGCTCTACACGTTATAATGGTTGACATATAAAACTGAAATACAAGTTCATTGTAAGTGTATTCTCTCTTTTACATAAAATAAAGATGGCTGTTCACTTACTCGAATCTGCAGAAAGGGACATTACATAATGACTGAAGCATAAGTTTGACAAAACACTGTTCGGGCCTAAATCGGACCCACGGCAAATCCGCCGACCCAAACAATGTTTTTCATTTTTAGCTCTACTGATCAAAGATCAGCAGAGCTTATGCCGTGGTGCGGCGTCCGTCGTCCGTCTGTCCGTAAACTTTTATTTGTAGCGACAACTCCTCTGAAACTACTGGATGGATATTCATGAAACTTTACAGAAATGTTGCCCATAAAGTCTAGTTGATCCTAGCAAAAATTCATGTTGATGTGAAATCCAAGATGGCCGCCAAAGCTAAAAATAGAGTTTTAAAATACAAGTTTGTAGCGACTACTTCTTGAAAACTATAAGTGATATTGATATGGAACTTTTTCTAAAATGATCAGCATGACATGATGTTGATCCTTGTCAAAAATCGTTTTGATTCAACGTTAAACATGGCTGCCAGCGGCCATCTTTGTTTACATAGAGTTATATAGTAAAAACTTGTAGCGACTACTCCGCTGAAACTACTCGACGGATTGTCATGAAACTTTACAGGAATGTTGCTCTTGATGTCTTATTGATCCTAGCAAAATTTCAGATCTGCCAGAAATTCGAGGTGGCCGTCACAGCTAAAAATAGATTTTTAGCTCTACTGATCAGAGATCAGCAGAGCTTATGCCGTGGTGCGGAGTCCGTCTTCCGTCCGTCTGTCCGTCCGTCCGTCTGTCCGTTAACTTTTTTTTGTAGCGACTACTCCTCTGAAACTACTGAATAGATTTTCATGAAACTTTACAGAAATGTTGCCCATGAAGTCTAGTTGATCCTAGCAAAAATTCATGTAGATGTGAAATCCAAGATGGCCGCCAAATCTAAAAATAGGTTTTTAAAAAACAAGTTTGTAGCGACTACTTCTTGAAAACTCTAAGGGATATTGCTATGGGACTTTTTCTAAAATGATCAGCATGACATGATGTTGGTCCTTGACGAAAATCGTTTTGATTCGACGTTGAACATGGCTGCCAGTGGCCATCTTTGTTTACATAGAGTTATATAATGAAAACTTGTAGCGACTACTCCTCTGAAACTACTTGACGGATTTTCATGAAACTTCACAGGAATGTTGCTCTTGATGTCTAATTAATCCTAGCAAAATTTCAGGTCGGCCCGAAATTCAAGATGGCCGCCACGGCTAAAAATAGTTTTTAGCTCTACTGGCCGAAGGCCAGCAGAGCTTATGGGATGCCGAGTTGTCCGTCGTCCGTCCGTCCGTCCGTCCGTCGTCCGTCCGTCGTCCGTTGTTAACTTTTGTCTCGTTAAGACGATAGGGCCTTCATTTTTCATCCGATCTTTACCAAACTTTAACAGGTTGTTAATATCAATGAAAGCTCGGATGAGTTCGAAAACCAGCCAGATCGGACTAGTAACAGCGGAGTTATGGCCCTTGATTTAGTTAAAAATGCTATATTGCTAAATTGTGCCTCGTTAAGACGATAGGGCATTCATTTTTCATCCTATCTTTACCAAACTCTACCAGATTGTTAATATCAATGAAAGCTCGGACAAGTTCGAAAACCAGCCAAATTGGACCAGTAACAGCGGAGTTATGGTCCTTGATTTAGTTAAAAATGCTATATTTTGCCTCGTTAAGACGATATGGCCTTCGTTTTTCATCCTATCTTTACCAAACTTTACCACATTGTTAATATCAATGAAAGGTCGGATAAGTTCGAAAACCAGCCATATCGGACTAGTAACAGCGGAATTGTGTCCCTTGATTTAGTTAAAAATGCTATATTTTGCATCGTTAACACGATAGGGGCTTCATTGTTCATCCGATCTTAACCAATCTTTATCAGATTGTTAATGATGTTGAAAGCTCGAACAAGTTTGAAAACCAGCCATATCGGACCAATAACAGCGGAGTTATGGCCCTTGATTTAGTTAAAAATGCTATATTTTGCCTCGTTAAGACGATAGGGGCTTCATTGTTCATCCGATCTTTACCAAACTTTATCAGATTGTTAATATCAATGAAAGCTTGGACAAGTTCGAAAATCAGCTATATCGGACTAGTAACAGCGGAGTTATGGCCCTTGATTTAGTTAAAAATACTATATTTTGCCTCGTTAAGACTATAGAGGCTTCATTGTTCATCCGATCTTTACCAAACTTTATCAGATTGTAAATATCAATGAGAGCTCGGACAAGTACGAAAACCAGTAACATCGGAGTTGTAGCCCTTGATTTACTTCAAAATGAGATATTTTGCCTCGTTAAGACGATAGGGCCTTCATTTTTCATCCGATCTTTACCAAACTTTATCAGAATGTTAATGTCTATGAAAGCTTGGTCAAGTTCGAAAACCAACCAGATCGGACCAGTAATAGCGGAGTTATAGCCCTTGATTTTCTTAAAAATGCTATAATTTGCCTCGTCATCTGATCTTTGGCAATCTTTACCAGTTTTTATGACAGTATTTTTTTTATATTATTATTAATTTTATTTTAATTTTTTTTATTTATTTTTTTTTTTTTTTAATATTTTTTTTTTTTTTTTTTTTTTAATTATTATTATTATATTTTTTTCCCCTAGTTTTGAAATTATTACTTATTTTTCATTATTTTTTTTTTTTTTTTTTTTTTTAGCTCTATGTTGGACCAGTCGGACCAGTAACATAAGAGTTATGGCTCTTGATTTAGTTAAAAATGCTATATTTTGCCTCGTTAATATGGCATGGCCTTCATTTTGATCTTTATCAAACTTTACCAGATTCTTTAGTTATGGCCCTTGATTTAGTTAAAAAGCTGTTTTTTGCCCGAAACTTTCAAAAAAATGTAAATGGCAGTCACTCGCTACATTGATGTTATAAGAGCCATGTTAGCCAGTAGAGCGTCCACAGGCCCTCTTGGGCCTCTTGTTTAAAAAATAAGTTTGTAGCAACTACTTCTTGAAAACTATAAGAGATATTGATATGGGACTTTTTCTAAAATGATCAGCATGACATGATGTTGGTCCTTGTCGAAAATCGTTTTGATTCAACGTTAAACATGGCTGCCAGCGGCCATCTTTGTTTACATAGAGTTATATAATGAAAACTTGTAGCGACTACTCCTCTGAAACTACTTGACGGATTTTCATGAAACTTCACAGGAATGTTGCTCTTGATGTCTAATTGATCCTAGCAAAATTTCAGGTTGGCCGGAAATTCAAGATTGCCGCCACGGCTAAAAATAGATTTTTAAAAAATAAGTTTGTAGCGACTACTTCTTGAAAACTATAAGAGATATTGATATGGGACTTTTTCTAAAATTATCAGCATGACATGATGGTTATCCGAGTCGAACATTATTTTGATTCGACGTTAAACATGGCTGCCAGTGGCCATCTTTGTTTACATAGAGTTATATAATGATAACTTGTAGCGACTACTCCTCTGAAAATACTTGACGGATTTTCATGAAACTTCACACGAATGTTGTTCTTGATGTCTAATTGATCCTTGCAAAATTTCAGGTCGGCCGGAAATTCAAGATGGCCGCCATGGCTAAAAATAGATTTTCAAAAATACAAGTTTGTAACGACTACTTCTTGAAAACTATAAGTGATATTGATATGGGACTTTTTCTAAAATGATCAGCATGACATGATGGTTATTCAAGTCGAACATTATTTTGATTCGACGTTGAACATGGCTGCCAGTGGCCATGTATGTTTACATAAGAGTTATATAATGATAACTTGTAGCGACTACTTCTCTGAAACTACTTGACGGATTTTCATGAAACTTCACACGAATGTTGCTCTTGATGTCTTATTGATCTTAGCAAAATTTCAGGTTGGCCGGAAATTCAAGATGGCCGCCATGGCTAAAAATAGATTTTTAAAAAATAAGTTTGTAGCGACTACTTCTTGAAAACTATAAGAGATATTGATATGGGACTTTTTCTAAAATGATCAGCATGACATGATGGTTATCCGAGTCGAACATTATTTTGATTCAATGTTAAACATGGCTGTCAGTTGCCATCTTTGTTTACATGGAGTTATATAATGAAAACTTGTAGCGACTACTCCTCTGAAACTACTTGACGGATTTTCATGAAACTTCACAGGAATGTTGCTCTTGATGTCTAATTGATCCTAGCAAAATTTCAGGTAGGCCGGAAATTCAAGATGGCCACCACGGCTAAAAATAGATTTTCAAAAAACCAGTTTGTAGCGACTACTTCCTGAAATCAAAATCAATCAGTAGGGCCAAAAATAAAATTATGTTTGTTTCCCCTTCCCGACCGACCCACCGAAATTGCCGCGACCCGAATTATTTTTTCGACACTGGCGGAAAAAAATTATTATTATTTTTTTTTTTTTCGATTTTTTTTTTTTTTTTCGATTTTTTTTTTTTGTCTTAAATGTGTCTTATAGGTAGCATGTATTCCAGTTTTGATCTCAAATAAAAGAAATGAAATAAAAAAAATATTTTACCTACCTACCTACCCAACCCTTTTTTGCATGGGTCGGGAAGGGGAAACAAACATAATTTTATTTTTGGCCTAGAGCTTCAAGGTCATTGACCTCTTGTTAAAAAATAAGTTTGTAGCGACTACTTCTTGAAAACTATAAGTGATATTGATATGGGACTTTTTCTAAAATGATCAGCATGACATGATGTTGATCCTTGTGGTAAATTATTTTGATTCGACGTTAAACATGGCTGCCAGTGGCCATCTTTGGTTACATAGAGTTATATAATGAAAACTTGTAGCGACTACTCCTCTGAAACTACCTGACGGATTTTCATGAAACTTCACAGGAATGTTGCTCGTAATGTCTAATTGATCCTAGCAAAATTTCAGGTCGGCCGGAAATTCAAGATGGCCTCCACAGCTAAAAATAGATTTAAAATAAATAAGTTTGTAGCGACAACTTGATCAAAACTATAAGAGATATTGATATGGGACTTTTTCTAAAATGATCAGTAAGACATGATGTTGGTTTTTGTCGAAAATCGTTTTGATTTGACGTTAAACATGGCTACCAGCGGCCATCTTTGTTTACATAGAGTTATATAATGAAAACTTGTAGCGACTACTCCTCTGAAACTACTTGACGGATTTTCATGAAACTTCACAGGAATGTTGCTCGTAATGTCTAATTGATCCTAGCAAAATTTCAGGTCGGCCGGAAATTCAAGATGACCGCCACGGTTAAAAATAGGTTTTCAAAAAACAAGTCTGTAGCGACTACTTCCTGAAATCAAAATCAATCAGTAGAGCTTCAAGGTCATTGACCTCTTGTTTCCTTTTAATTTTTAGCTCTACTGATCAGAGATCAGCAGAGCTTATGCCATGGTGCGGTGTCCGTCGTCCGTCTGTCTGTCTGACCGTCCGTAAACTTTTTTGTAGCGACTACTCCTGTGAAACTACTGAATGGATTTTCATGAAACTTTACAGAAATGTTGCCCATGAAGTCTAGTTGATCCTAGCAAAAATTCATGTTGATGTGAAATTCAAGATGGCCGCCAAATCTAAAAATAGGTTTTTAAAAAACAAATTTGTAGCGACTACTTATTGAGAACTCTAAGTGATATTGATATGGGACTTTTTCTAAAATGATCAGCATGACATGATGTTGGTCCTTGTCGAAAATTGTTTTGATTCGACGTTAAACATGGCAGTGGCCATCTTTGTTTACATAGAGTTATATAATGAAAACTTGTAGCGACTTCTCCTTTGAAACAACTTGACGGATTTTCATGAAACTTCACAGGAATGTTGCTCTTGATGTCTAATTGATCCTAGCAAAATTTCAGGTCGGCCGGAAATTCAAGATGGTCGCCACGGCAAAAAAATATATTTTCAAAATACAAGTTTGTAGCGACTACCTCTTGAAAACTATAAGTGATATTGATATGGGACTTTTTCTAAAATGATCAGCATGACATGATGTTGGTCCTTGTCAAAAATCGTTTTGATTCGACGTTAAACATGGCTGTCAGCAGCCATCTTTGTTTACATAGAGTTATATAATGAAAACTTGTAGCGACTACTCCTCTGAATTACTTGACGGATTTTCATGAAACTTCACAGGAATGTTGCTCTTGATGTCTAATTGATCCTAGCAAAATTTCAGGTCGGCCGGAAATTCAAGATGGCTGCCATGGCTAAAAATAAAATTTCAAAAAACAAGTTTGTAGCGACTACTTCCTGAAATCAAAATCAATCAGTAGAGCTTCAAGGTCATTGACCTCTTGTTTTTGTTTTTTTTTGCTTTTCATTTCCCCCCCCCCCCCCCCCCCCCCCCCCCCCCAATGTGTTCATCACAAAAGTTGTTGGTTGTTTCAATTATTTTGGGAAGTGTCATAATGCTCTGATATATTGGATGCTTGGAAATAATCTCTGCTGCTATAATAAATGTAAAAGGATGGTGTCTGCAAAAAGGACACTTGAAGAGAATATTGTTCTTTGCAGTAACGTAAACTGAGAAGTGAAATTGACACAGAGTTCAATGTTTATACTTTAACAGAGCTTAACATTAACTTTTTTTTCTACTTGCCAGAAGTTGAAAATTTTATGCCTGGGAACAATATTTTGGGTAAAGTGTATATCTCTACAAATTAATGATGTTATTTTCAGGCAAGTCATTGTCTAATCCACTTGCCCAAACTAAATTTCTACTTGCCTAGGGCAAGTGAAAATTTGACCATATTTTTCAAATATTTCTAATGATGTGCGAATATTCAATTTATATGTTTTAGATGAAATATAAAAGTAGTGTAGATTGTATGCACTGGATTTGATGATCATACCTTGTACCAAACAAAAGATTTTGTCATATGAAACATTACTTCAAAAAAGTTAGCGTCGAGCACTGTTTAATAGTTACTAAGTCTATTTCATGTGTCCATAAATGAACATTTGATCAATGTTTTGCAGGTTCTGTTAATATTTAACTAAACCCTTTTTAAAAAAAAAACTCTATCGATAATACTAGTGAAGCACACGATATTTGCATGCCATCAATGGGCATGCGTTAATAATAAGAATATGTTAATTTTTTATATATATATCCCTGCCTACCGACTCAACCCTAAAAGCCATGGGTCAGAAACTGCAAACAAACAGTTTTTTAATGGTGGCTCATAGGGTTAAACCTAGTTTAGTATTTCATAATATTATTAATGTCTGCCGCCAGTTAACCGTCGCCTGGATGAGTGGGTGGATGCGGACAGGTTTGACTTGACGAGTAAGCTGGAGGACCCGCAGAGTAAGGTCAAGGATGTTCCCGTCATGATGACTGATCTCAGTGATCGCACAGATCGTAAACTGACACGCAACCAGAAACGCAAACACGATGAAATTAACCACATTCAAAAGGTTGGTAGTTGCAAATTTGCAAAGCGTAATTTGTTGAAAACTGACATGGCATAGTGTGATGTCAATTTGCAATGTCAGATTGTTTGTTAATATACGAGGCATAATGATTCTGTTTGTCAATTTAATTTTACATGGCTTAACTTCTTATTAAACCTACATCATGGCATTGTTTGTCAATTGGCTGTGTATAATTTGTTGTGGATTAATACAGTATAATTGACATGGTTGTGTGCATGCATGTGGTCTTACCTAGCATACTAATGTTGTTACGCTACGTCCTTTCTCTTAATCAGTTGCGTAGCAATTCAGTTAAATTTATGTTTATGTTTAAAATGTAATGCTCTTGCAGGGGTGTCATTAACTTTATAAGTATGTGGCCCACAGAGCAGAATAGCCTGGTATAACTATTTTTATCGATACTTGTATAATATACTAGTAAAGGTATTCATGGTAGCCGGGCAGACCAGTCAAATTAGCAGGGGGAAATCCTTGCCTTCTGCTTCTTAATGACACCCCTGCTCTTGTAGTCAATAACCAATAATTAAAGGTCATTGGTATGGAATAATTTTTGAAATATACATTTTATTCATGTTCATGTTGAAGATATTAGTTTAAATACTAATTATGCTACAATGTTGTTGTATTGTAGACCTATGCTACAATGTTGTTGTATTGTAGACCTATGTTGTTGTATTGTAGACCTATGTTGTTGTATTGTAGACCTATGTTGTTGTATTGTAGACCTATGTTGTTGTATTGTAGACCTATGTTGTTGTATTGTAGACCTATGTTGTTGTATTGTAGACCTATGTTGTTGTATTGTAGACCTATGCAGAGATGGATCCCACCACAGCCGCCCTGGAGAAGGAACATGAAGCAGTAAGTAGTGATTTACATACATCAGTCCTCATATACAAAGAACACTCCTTTTTTGGTTGAATCTTATCTGTATATAACTAGGCATTTGTCTTGTTTTAATAAAACACCTAATCTTGTTCAAACAGCTGTGTATGACTGGGATATATATGCATTCTTCCTGTTATTTAGAGGATCTTACAGGAGTGACTGTATTAATAAGTTGGACGAGGCTCTGCCGAGTATCCTATCTTTTTATCCAACGAGTTTATTAATGTCAATAACACACAGTCACAAATACAAGATTCTGTTCATCACATAACACAACTACGACGTAATAGTTTCACCTTAATGTTTTCTGCTTGTATACGATTGTGACATGCATCTCTGTCCTGTTATCTGACTGGTACTGAGCAGGCTGCAACACAGGTTTTGAATGATAGTTGTAACAATGAGTAATGAACTTGTCATGTAAGGTACATTGTCATGTAAGGTGCATTGTTATGTAAGGTACATTGTGATCTTAGCCCTCAACGTCACAGATATGTGATTGAAACTCGATTTCACAAGATTTCTCATACATTTGTTTTTATTTATTGAGATGTGTTTGTATAATTTGCAAAAGATCATCAGTGCTGTGTTCTTAAAAAATAAATAACAAAGTAAATTTCTAAATTTCTAAATTTCCGGTATTTTACTGCAAAATGCTAGTACTGTAATACACTCTGTATTTATTGTATGTTTTCCTCGCAATATGACAGATAACGAAAGTGAAGTATATAGACAAGATCCAGATCGGGAAGTACGAAATTGACACATGGTATTTCTCCCCCTACCCAGAGGAGTACGGCAAACAAGCACGCCTCTACATCTGTGAATATTGCCTGAAATATATGAAACTCGAGAGAACATTCAGATATCATCAGGTAAACAGTGCATATACTGCACATAATATTTCAAGTACACATCTAAATACCGTATTTTACGGTGTATAGTATGCACCCGTGTATAGTGTGAACCGTTGTATAGTGTGCACCCCATTCTTAGAGGTCAAACCTGGGTAAAAACAGTTGTTTCCATGTATAGTGTGCATCAAAATCCTTTTTAGATAAACTTGATCAGATTGGTAAAGAAGCAGGAAAAGATGCAAGATTTTCATTTGTCTAACACATTTAGACTGTGTTTTGTAGTATTAATAGTTAATTATTCTGTTAGCTAAAATAAACTATTTCTTAAAATAAACTGTTTGGAAGAGTTTGTGTGTGTTTATTTACACTTGCATCTGCTCATGCATCCACTCTCCGTCCATAAACTCGTCTGAATAAAATGCGTCATCATTATCGTCTTCACTGTCGTCTGCTGCATTTAAATACCAGAATAGAATTGAACACTGGTAACAATACTACGACAAACATGCAAACATTTATATAAAAACAAGCTTTATAATAAGTTTATTTCATTTCTAAGTCGAATTAAGTCAATAAATTACTTTTATAATGTGAGTAAGAACCGAAAAATAAAGTATTCACAATTGTCTGTCCGTTCATCTTCGTTTCATCAGTTTTTGCGCACAATATGACCTATTTATGTGTCGACGTGCCGTAAAAAAACATTCATTCATTCATTCATTCTGTCCATTCGTCAACGATGTTTTTATCGCCATTTTTCACCATTTTTACATCGATTTTCTGCATATGAAACGCAAGAAAAAGTTTTTTTTATTGTTTCCTTGTATTGTACGGTGCACTTTCAGAAATCTTAAAAGAAGTTTAAAAAAGTGTGCACTATATACAAGGTAAAAGACGGTATATTAAGTTTTTATTGTTGTAAATATTTAGTTTGAAAGGATCAACTGTTAGCAAAGACTAATTATTTAATGCAGGTTATAATTATACTTAATAAGTTTGCATCGCATTGGCTGCATACATGCGTCACTTCCCAATTGTTATAAGAGCATGTGAACCAGTTGAGTATTCCCAGGACCTCTTGGATGACATACAATATATTTATAACCTGCACAGCAGTATCAGGGAAGATGTTTTTACTGTTTTCTTTAAAAAATACAATTTGTCCAAATAACTGTCCCTCGTGAAATTGTCCCAGACATGAAAATTGTATGACCTTGACCCTTGATCCGTAACCTTGATGATAAACATACAACTTTGAATTTGAAACTATGTATGCAATGATTCTGTTAATTGTCAACTCCTGTAATATCCAATTAAAACAAACTTTCAAATCAAATTTGGTAAAACTCTAAAACAGTTACTTAAGTTTTCAGGCTCACAAGCTACAACTGTACTTAAGGGCAATACATCTGTGTTGCAAGTTTTCGTTTTATTCATTGTCAAACTTGTACAAGATCTTACTGGAAGACTAAAGTTATCGAGTTTGTACGCTGAAAGTTAAGTATTTGCAACAAACAAAAAACTTAAATCAGAAAACTGAAGTCTGTATTCTTCATACTAAGAAGCAATATTAATAATTAGTCTTTGACATACAATGTGTTGTTGTTGTTTTTTCACCCAACAGTTCTAGTGCAAGGTTTATTTGTTCTTTTAAGTTGAAAACTATTCCTATGTTCTGTTCATATTACAGAGTCAATGTGTGTACAGATTCCCCCCTGGCAAAGAGATCTACAGGAAGGGAACACTGTCCCTGTTTGAAGTGGATGGTAAAGATAGCAAGGTAAGGAATGGTGGACCTTCACAATTTAACAATTAAACACTTGGAAAAAAGGAAATGGAAATAGGCTTGAAACGATTATTGGTGTTTAGTTTAAAACTAAATGCAGTTACATTTGTTGTTGAATGATGCTTCTTCATTTCACATGTTTCTATATTTGCACTTGTATCAGTCCAAGAAAAAAATATGAAGAGATATATCAGTTATAGGACATTTATACATTTATTAAATCTGCATTAAGTTTAATATCAGGCTAGAGCATGTAGAGCCAGTTTGTACAGTTAGTGATTCCAGTCAGTGTTGTAAGGGTTCTGTCTACCAACCTAAAAGAGAAACATTTTCATCCTCTGCTGTAGCTACAAAATAAACTCCAGCTTCTGGACTTTTTTTACCTACTACACTGTAAGATAAGATGGTATTTATTTATAGAGTGCAGCTCAGTTAGCACAGAGCAAACATACACTGAGGCATTCAGAGCAAATTAACATTAAGGCTCTCAAGCAGGATAAGTACTAACCATTACTAATTTTGCCTTCTAACAATAATTCTTCGAAGCTATATTATGTCATATTTTTGTTTATTTCAGATTTACTGTCAGAATCTCTGTCTGTTGGCTAAATTGTTTCTGGACCACAAGACGCTTTACTTTGATGTGGAGCCATTCTTGTTTTATATCCTCACTGAAGTGGACAGACATGGATGTCATCTTGTTGGATATTTCTCAAAGGTAGGATATTATGATATTAAAAGCCAGGGAAACCTCACACTTGATACTATATCTTGCTCCAGTGTTGATATTAAATACTAGAGAAACCTCACACTTGATACTTTATCTTGCTCCAGTGTTGATATTAAAGGCCAGAGAAACCACACACTTGATACTTTATCTTGCTCCAGTGTTGATATTAAATACTAGAGAAACCTCAAACTTGATACTTTATCTTGCTCCAGTGTTGATATTAAAAGCCAGGGAAACGTCACACTTGATACTTTATCTTGCTCCAGTGTTGATATTAAATACTAGAGAAACCTCAAACTTGATACTTTATCTTGCTCCAGTGTTAATATTAAAAGCCAGGGAAACGTCACACTTGATACTTTATCTTGCTCCAGTGTTGATATTAAATACTAGAGAAACCACACACTTGATACTTTGTCTTGCTCCAGTGTTGATATTAAATTCTAGAGAAACCACAAATTTGATACTTTATCTTGCTCCAGTGTTGATATTAAATACTAGAGAAACCTCACACTTGATACTTTATCTTGCTCCAGTGTTGATATTAAAGGCCAGAGAAACCACACACTTGATACTTTATCTTGCTCCAGTGTTGATATTAAATACTAGAGAAACCTCAAACTTGATACTTTATCTTGCTCCAGTGTTGATATTAAAAGCCAGGGAAACGTCACACTTGATACTTTATCTTGCTCCAGTGTTGATATTAAATACTAGAGAAACCTCAAACTTGATACTTTATCTTGCTCCAGTGTTGATATTAAAAGCCAGGGAAACGTCACACTTGATACTTTATCTTGCTCCAGTGTTGATATTAAATACTAGAGAAACCACACACTTGATACTTTATCTTGCTCCAGTGTTGATATTAAATTCTAGAGAAACCACAAATTTGATACTTTATCTTGCTCCAGTGTTGATATTAAATACTAGAGAAACCACACACTTGATACTTTGTCTTGCTCCAGTGTTGATATTAAATTCTAGAGAAACCACAAACTTGATACTTTATCTTGCTCCAGTGTTGATATTAAATACTAGAGAAACCACACACTTGATACTTTATCTTGCTCCAGTGTTGATATTAAATACTAGAGAAACCTCACACTTGATACTTTATCTTGCTCCAGTGTTGATATTAAAGGCCAGAGAAACCACACACTTGATACTTTATCTTGCTCCAGTGTTGATATTAAATACTAGAGAAACCTCAAACTTGATACTTTATCTTGCTCCAGTGTTGATATTAAAAGCCAGGGAAACGTCACACTTGATACTTTATCTTGCTCCAGTGTTGATATTAAATACTAGAGAAACCACACACTTGATACTTTATCTTGCTCCAGTGTTGATATTAAATTCTAGAGAAACCACAAATTTGATACTTTATCTTGCTCCAGTGTTGATATTAAATACTAGAGAAACCACACATTTGATACTTTATCTGGCTCCAGTGTTGATATTAAATACTAGAGAAACCTCACACTTGATACTTTATCTTGCTCCAGTGTTGATATTAAAGGCTAGAGAAACCACACACTTGATACTTTATCTTGCTCCAGTGTTGATATTAAATACTAGAGAAACCTCAAACTTGATACTTTATCTTGCTCCAGTGTTGATATTAAATACTAGAGAAACCTCACACTTGATACTTTATCTTGCTCCAGTGTTGATATTAAAGGCCAGAGAAACCACACACTTGATACTTTATCTTGCTCCAGTGTTGATATTAAATACTAGAGAAACCTCAAACTTGATACTTTATCTTGCTCCAGTGTTGATATTAAAAGCCAGGGAAACGTCACACTTGATACTTTATCTTGCTCCAGTGTTGATATTAAATACTAGAGAAACCACACACTTGATACTTTATCTTGCTCCAGTGTTGATATTAAATTCTAGAGAAACCACAAATTTGATACTTTATCTTGCTCCAGTGTTGATATTAAATACTAGAGAAACCACACATTTGATACTTTATCTGGCTCCAGTGTTGATATTAAATACTAGAGAAACCTCAAACTTGATACTTTATCTTGCTCCAGTGTTGATATTAAAGGCCAAGGAAACGTCACACTTGATACTTTATCTTGCTCCAGTGTTGATATTAAATACTAGAGAAACCCCACATTTGATACTTTATCTGGCTCCAGTGTTGATATTAAATACTAGAGAAACCACACACTTGATACTTTATCTTGCTCCAGTGTTGATATTAAATACTAGAGAAACCACACACTTGATACTTTATCTTGCTCCAGTGTTGATATTAAATACTAGAGAAACCACACACTTGATACTTTATCTTGCTCCAGTGTTGATATTAAATACTAGAGAAACCACACACTTGATACTTTATTTTGCTCCAGTGTTGATATTAAATACTAGAGAAACCACACATTTGATACTTTATCTTGCTCCAGTGTTGATATTAAATACTAGAGAAACCACACACTTGATACTTTATCTTGCTCCAGTGTTGATATTAAATACTAGAGAAACCTCACACTTGATACTTTATCTTGCTCCAGTGTTGATATTAAATACTAGAGAAACCACACACTTGATACTTTATCTTGCTCCAGTGTTGATATTAAATACTAGAGAAACCACACACTTGATACTTTATCTTGCTCCAGTGTTGATATTAAATACTATAGAAACCACACACTTGATACTTTATCTTGCTCCAGTGTTGATATTAAATACTAGAGAAACCTCACACTTGATACTTTATCTTGCTCCAGTGTTGATATTAAATACTAGAGAAACCACACATTTGATACTTTATCTTGCTCCAGTGTTGATATTAAATACTAGAGAAACCACACACTTGATACTTTATCTTGCTCCAGTGTTGATATTAAATACTAGAGAAACCACACACTTGATACTTTATCTTGCTCCAGTGTTGATATTAAATACTAGAGAAACCTCACACTTGATACTTTATCTTGCTCCAGTGTTGATATTAAATACTAGAGAAACCCCACATTTGATACTTTATCTTGCTCCAGTGTTGATATTAAATACTAGAGAAACCTCACACTTGATACTTTATCTTGTTCCAGTGTTGATATTAAATACTAGAGAAACCCCACATTTGATACTTTATCATGCTCCAGTGTTGATATTAAATACTAGAGAAACCACACACTTGATACTTTATCTTGCTCCAGTGTTGATATTAAATACTAGAGAAACCACACACTTGATACTTTATCTTGCTCCAGTGTTGATATTAAATACTAGAGAAACCCCACATTTGATACTTTATCTTGCTCCAGTGTTGATATTAAATACTAGAGAAACCTCACACTTGATACTTTATCTTGCTCCAGTGTTGATATTAAATACTAGAGAAACCCCACATTTGATACTTTATCTTGCTCAGTGTTGATATTAAATACTAGAGAAACCACACACTTGATACTTTATCTTGCTCCAGTGTTGATATTAAATACTAGAGAAACCACACACTTGATACTTTATCTTGCTCCAGTGTTGATATTAAATACTAGAGAAACCACACACTTGATACTTTATCTTGCTCCAGTGTTGATATTAAATACTAGAGAAACCACACACTTGATACTTTATCTTGCTCCAGTGTTGATATTAAATACTAGAGAAACCACACACTTGATACTTTATCTTGCTCCAGTGTTGATATTAAATACTAGAGAAACCCCACATTTGATACTTTATTTTGCTCCAGTGTTGATATTAAATACTAGAGAAACCTCACACTTGATACTTTATCTTGCTCCAGTGTTGATATTAAAGGCCAGAGAAACCACACACTTGATACTTTATCTTGCTCCAGTGTTGATATTAAATACTAGAGAAACCTCAAACTTGATACTTTATCTTGCTCCAGTGTTGATATTAAAAGCCAGTGAAACGTCACACTTGATACTTTATCTTGCTCCAGTGTTGATATTAAATACTAGAGAAACCACACACTTGATACTTTGTCTTGCTCCAGTGTTGATATTAAATTCTAGAGAAACCACAAACTTGATACTTTATCTTGCTCCAGTGTTGATATTAAATACTAGAGAAACCACACACTTGATACTTTATCTTGCTCCAGTGTTAATATTAAATACTAGAGAAACCTCACACTTGATACTTTATCTTGCTCCAGTGTTGATATTAAAGGCTAGAGAAACCACACACTTGATACTTTATCTTGCTCCAGTGTTGATATTAAATACTAGAGAAACCTCAAACTTGATACTTTATCTTGCTCCAGTGTTGATATTAAAAGCCAGGGAAACGTCACACTTGATACTTTATCTTGCTCCAGTGTTGATATTAAATACTAGAGAAACCACACACTTGATACTTTGTCTTGCTCCAGTGTTGATATTAAATTCTAGAGAAACCACAAACTTGATACTTTATCTTGCTCCAGTGTTGATATTAAATACTAGAGAAACCACACATTTGATACTTTATCTGGCTCCAGTGTTGATATTAAATACTAGAGAAACCTCAAACTTGATACTTTATCTTGCTCCAGTGTTGATATTAAAGGCCAAGGAAACGTCACACTTGATACTTTATCTTGCTCCAGTGTTGATATTAAATACTAGAGAAACCCCACATTTGATACTTTATCTTGCTCCAGTGTTGATATTAAATACTAGAGAAACCACACACTTGATACTTTATCTTGCTCCAGTGTTGATATTAAATACTAGAAAAACCACACACTTGATACTTTATCTTGCTCCAGTGTTGATATTAAATACTAGAGAAACCACACACTTGATACTTTATCTTGCTCCAGTGTTGATATTAAATACTATAGAAACCACACACTTGATACTTTATCTTGCTCCAGACTAGAGAAACCACACACTTGATACTTTATCTTGCTCCAGTGTTGATATTAAATACTATAGAAACCACACACTTGATACTTTATCTTGCTCCAGTGTTGATATTAAATACTAGAGAAACCTCACACTTGATACTTTATCTTGCTCCAGTGTTGATATTAAATACTAGAGAAACCACACATTTGATACTTTATCTTGCTCCAGTGTTGATATTAAATACTAGAGAAACCACACACTTGATACTTTATCTTGCTCCAGTGTTGATATTAAATACTAGAGAAACCACACACTTGATACTTTATCTTGCTCCAGTGTTGATATTAAATACTAGAGAAACCTCACACTTGATACTTTATCTTGCTCCAGTGTTGATATTAAATACTAGAGAAACCCCACATTTGATACTTTATCTTGCTCCAGTGTTGATATTAAATACTAGAGAAACCTCACACTTGATACTTTATCTTGCTCCAGTGTTGATATTAAATACTAGAGAAACCCCACATTTGATACTTTATCTTGCTCCAGTGTTGATATTAAATACTAGAGAAACCACACACTTGATACTTTATCTTGCTCCAGTATTGATATTAAATACTAGAGAAACCACACACTTGATACTTTATCTTGCTCCAGTGTTGATATTAAATACTAGAGAAACCCCACATTTGATACTTTATCTTGCTCCAGTGTTGATATTAAATACTAGAGAAACCTCATACTTGATACTTTATCTTGCTCCAGTGTTGATATTAAATACTAGAGAAACCCCACATTTGATACTTTATCTTGCTCCAGTGTTGATATTAAATACTAGAGAAACCACACACTTGATACTTTATCTTGCTCCAGTGTTGATATTAAATACTAGAGAAACCACACACTTGATACTTTATCTTGCTCCAGTGTTGATATTAAATACTAGAGAAACCACACACTTGATACGTTATCTTGCTCCAGTGTTGATATTAAATACTAGAGAAACCACACACTTGATACTTTATCTTGCTCCAGTGTTGATATTAAATACTAGAGAAACCACACACTTGATACTTTATCTTGCTCCAGTGTTGATATTAAATACTAGAGAAACCACACACTTGATACTTTATCTTGCTCCAGTGTTGATATTAAATACTAGAGAAACCACACACTTGATACTTTATCTTGCTCCAGTGTTGATATTAAATACTAGAGAAACCACACACTTGATACTTTATCTTGCTCCAGTGTTGATATTAAATACTAGAGAAACATCACACTTGATACTTTATCTTGCTCCAGTGTTGATATTAAATACTAGAGAAACCACACACTTGATACTTTATCTTGCTCCAGTGTTGATATTAAATACTAGAGAAACCACACACTTGATACTTTATCTTGCTCCAGTGTTGATATTAAATACTATAGAAACCACACACTTGATACTTTATCTTGCTCCAGTGTTGATATTAAATACTAGAGAAACCACACATTTGATACTTTATCTTGCTCCAGTGTTGAAATTAAATACTAGAGAAACGTCACACTTGATACTTTATCTTGCTCCAGTGTTGATATTAAATACTAGAGAAACCACACACTTGATACTTTATCTTGCTCCAGTGTTGATATTAAATACTAGAGAAACCCCACACTTGATACTTTATCTTGCTCCAGTGTTGATATTAAATACTAGAGAAACCACACACTTGATACTTTATCTTGCTCCAGTGTTGATATTAGATACTATAGAAACCACACACTTGATACTTTATCTTGCTCCAGTGTTGATATTAAATACTAGAGAAACCTCACACTTGATACTTTATCTTGCTCCAGTGTTGATATTAAATACTAGAGAAACCACACACTTGATACTTTATCTTGCTCCAGTGTTGATATTAAATACTAGAGAAACCACACACTTGATGCTTTATCTTGCTCCAGTGTTGATATTAAATACTAGAGAAACCCCACACTTGATACTTTATCTTGCTCCAGTGTTGATATTAAATACTAGAGAAACCCCACACTTGATACTTTATCTTGCTCCAGTGTTGATATTAAATACTAGAGAAACCACACACTTGATACTTTATCTTGCTCCAGTGTTGATATTAAATACTAGAGAAACCTCACACTTGATACTTTATCTTGCTCCAGTGTTGATATTAAATACTAGAGAAACCTCACACTTGATACTTTATCTTGCTCCAGTGTTGATATTAAATACTAGAGAAACCCCAAACTTAATACTTTATCTTGTTCCAGTGTTGATATTAAAGGCCAGAGAAACCCCACACTTAATACAGGTCTGATCTTGATCAATTGGTGATATTAAAAGCCAGGGAATCCCCAAACTAAATACTTGATCTTGCTCAAGTGTTTAGCTTGCTTTATACATACCATTTGTTGTAATTAATACCTTTTTCACCTCCAATTTAGAAAAAAAAACTTTTTGCTTGGTAAGTCAAATGTTTAGATTGTTGCCCTTGCTGTAATGGCGTACTTGTTATGAAGTTCTCTGAGATTGTTGTATGTGTTGCCCTTGCTGTAATGGCGTACTTGTTATGAAGTTCTCTGAGATTGTTGTATGTGTTGCCCTTGCTGTAATGGCGTACTTGTTATGAAGTTCTCTGAGATTATTGTATGTGTTGCCCTTGCTGTAATGGCGTACTTGTTATGAAGTTCTCTGAGATTGTTGTATGTGTTGCCCTTGCTGTAATGGCGTACTTGTTATGAAGTTCTCTGAGATTGTTGTATGTGTTGCCCTTGCTGTAATGGCGTACTTGTTATGAAGTTCTCTGAGATTTTTGTATGGTGTATTGCAGGAGAAGGAGTCACCTGATGGTAACAACGTAGCATGCATCCTCACACTGCCACCGTTCCAGAGGAAGGGATATGGAAAGTTTCTTATCGCATTCAGTAAGTGTTTTGTACGCCTTTCTATTTCACATTTTACATGAAATGAGCAGGCAGACTGATTTTGGATAATTATCTTCAATTTATTTGTTGCTATTGAGGGTGGCTAGACACTTATTGTTCCGCATCAGTTGGTCAGAGGTCAAGGTCATAATGAACCAACCAAGCTGGTGAAAAGGCTTCCGCACATGTCCTTTTCTAATGGTCTGATCCTCATGAAATGTGTATATTATGATTATTTTCATCACGTTGAAACTGGTTTCCATGTTTATCTGCTCAACATCACAAATCCTACTTGACCAATTTAAAAAAAATAAACATTGTCTTTATGCAGGGCTTCCGTTAACAGGTGTACAGCCATAAATTACGTCCAAAAATTGTAGTTGTACAGCGAAAATTAACATAAAAAAAAGGCATACAGTATACTTAAAGTACGCGGCGAATCTTTACTACAGACGTACCATAATTTGTAAATTACCAATTATAGCCCCGCCCATCTATCTAATTTCATTTGAGACAGCCGAGGTAACAAGTTGTAAAGCAATTTAAACTCAGTGGAGCCTGTAATTGACAGGTAAAACCAGTTTTGTCCTGTTTTATTAAAGGGAATGTAGCGACACAGCCAAACAAGCTCTATTATTGAGAGTTCTGAAAAACTTTTAAAAAGGTCAGAATTATCAAAATCGGATGATAAACAAAAAAGATATGACCATTTAAAGGTTGTTCTAAAACGAATATGGGAGCCGCCATTTTTAGAACTATGACGTCATAGTTCCATATTACCATATATGGAATATTGATAAATATCATTTAAAACGAAGAAATTCACTGCAAATGAATGTGTGTTTTTTACTGGTCATATAAATCATTATTGCTATTAAGTATTACATATTTTTCATACAAATGCTGTCATTTTTTCCCTATAAATCAGTAAATTTTCACATTTATAAATTTCCATATATGGTCATTTAGAACCGTGATGTCAGCTCTCAAAATGGCCACTTCCATATCCGTTTCAAGAGAAACTTCAAATGATCATATCTTCTTTGTTTATCATCCGATTTTGATAATTCTTTCACCCTTAATCAAGTATTGCAGAACTCTCAATAATAAAGATGGTTTGGCTGTGTCGCTACATTCCCTTTAAGGGTCACACACATGGCTGGCGTGAGGAGAGTGTTAATTAGATAATTGGCCTAGCCGCGCATTTCACAAAATTAAAATAGCAGTCTAATCTCGACGCCAAATTGCTTAATTTATATTCATTAACCACAAAGTTGAAACTCCTTACACAAACAGCTTATACTTTTTAGACTTTTTCTTTTATATTTTTGCGTAATTTTTCTATGTATTTATCAAAGTTACAAAGAGAAACGAAGTATTGATAGGCAGACAACATTTAATAATCTCTAACCTAGGGGAAAGAACTCTTCGCGAATGGAGACCAAACACGGAAGTGAAATTATCACTGGCTAAAACGATCGATTGCTTTGATAATAAATTGAAGAAACTGTTACATTTACTCCTACGCTTGACAGTTTTATTTACCTTTCAATAATGTATGCCAATTAAGCTTTCCTGGACTGAAGAAATAAAAACTGTTTGCAAAATGTAATTCACTGTATAAAAGCTGTGGGTGGGTTATGGCACGCAAAAGCAAATGAAGTATTTTTAGTATGTCCCTTTTTTTATGCCCCCGAACATTTCGGGGGCATATAGTAATCGCACCGTCCATCTTCTGTCTGTCTGGATTCCGTCATTTCGCAGTTCATGTCCGGACTGTACCTTCAAAACCCCTGCATGGATTTTTTATTAACTTGGCACAAATGATCACCATAACAAGACGATGTGTCGCGCGCAAAACCCAGGTCCGTACCTCAAAGGTCAAGGTCACACTTGATATTCTTAGGTCAAAAACAGGTATGCACTTTCGTGTCCGGACCGTAACGTCACAACCCCTGCAGGGATTTTTAAATAACTTGGCACAAGTGATCACCATAACAAGACAATGTGTTCATAGGTCAAAAACAGGTACGCATTTTCATGTCCGGACGGTAAACTAGGTCACTGTGACTTACTTTCTCCAGAATATACCTTAATGGCTTCCAACATTAGTTTTTTTATATCTCAGCATTGCCATGTCTTTATTATTTTTTATATCTCAGCATTGCCATGTACTGAATAAAACTTGTCTTATAAAACTTGGACAGTAAGTTGCTGACATGTACCAAACATCATGCGCTGAAAATGAAAACTAGCTTTTCAACATTAAAGCATCCTCCCACTCCCAAAAAAACAACCTATCTAGAAAAGCTCTATTAAATAGTTTCACTAAACTCACAGGCAGTCATCTTTCACATTTTGGTAAACCCGGCTTTAATGCCAGCAGGCGTTTCTCTCTTGTTGTTCTATTAACATTGTTCCTTTATTTTCATTTGACAATGCTTAGTAAACTGTTTGTAACACAGCGGATATTGCATCATCCAGCAGTACTTTTGATATATACACACACATATACACTCTACCTTTTTGATCTCCCTCTCAGGTTGATCTCCCTCTCAGGTTGATGTCCCAATATAACCTGATGATTGGCTAAATTCCATTTCATTCATTTGATTGTCTTGTTTTCCAGGTTATGAGTTGTCCAAGCTAGATGGATGTGTTGGCTCTCCAGAGAAGCCCCTGTCAGATCTTGGTAAATTGAGTTACAGAAGTTACTGGTCCTGGGTGCTGCTCGAGATCCTTCGAGACTTCCGTGGCACTCTGTCAATTAAGGACCTCAGGTAAACAAAATGACTGCAGACTTGTTATCATCTCTCGATTTAAAGTAAATGTGTAGAAAATCTTTTTGTCTATATCTCCTACGCACTAGTATCTTATTACCGCAATGAGATCAATTTGGAATACACCTCGAATTTGAAAAACAGCCAAGGAGTGTAAGATTTAAAGCATAAAACAGGGTTTAACATTTAATATTTGTAAGTATTGTTATCCATAGTTATTGTGATTATGTCAGTCGTCATGGAAGTTAATATGTTGATTTGCCTTGGTAACCATAGCACCATATTCAATACACAGGTTTCTCTGAAAATACATTGTATCATAATTACTTGAAAATAAAAGAAGGTAAATATTTTAAAGAGCTTTAAGGATATAGGATATTATCCTGTAAAATGTGTATGTAATATGCCCCTTAAAATAAACTGTATTTGCTTTAAAATTTCAATTATTTAATATTCTTTGTCCATGTTTAAAAAAGGCCAAATTTGAGCTCAAATGAAGTGCCTCCCTGACTGGGATAGTAAAGATGCTGCATCTAGAAAATTATTGCCTCTCACCGCTACGGGGTCTAATCCCACTGAGAGCTCGACTTGTCAAGTGAGAAAGTGTTAATTCTTATGTAAAACACAATTCAAAGACCCAAACAAAGAACGTTCATAAAATAAGGCCTGTATCGACTCTCATTTTTGTCTTGCCTTTGGAAAGGGCGGCAAGACAAAGGTGTCACATTGTGGCAGGTGTGACGGCATCTGTAAAACATTTACGTTTAAGTTTTGCGTTATTACTTAAATGTTTCTACATTCTGATATCTTCAACATTGCCTAATCAGATTCATTCAGTAGTTGCAATGTCTTCACCATCATCACGGCCACTCAGACACACACATTCCATAACTCTGTACTGCATTTTAGCAAAATTATGGCCCTTTTTTATACCCCCACCACCGAATGGTGAGGGGGCATACAGATTTAACCATGTTGTGTGAAAAAGATTTGTGTGTCTATCTTCTCCGAGAGTTTTTAACTGATTGTTTCGAAACTTTACAGGACGCTTACCTATGATGTCAAGATGTGCATATACGATTTGGCGTCAAAATCCACTTTGTATTACCAGAGTTACATTCCTCTTTTTGTCAGATTTTACTTTTTTCGAGGATTGTTTTCAGTGGAGGCATTCGTGTCCCATGCACACATTTCTAGTTTGACTTAGAAATATTTAATTTCTTGAAAGCAATATAGAATGGACACTAATTGCCAAAGGCAGTCTTCCTTGTTCATATTTCTAACACTTGTCAAATATAGCCTGTATATTTAATAGACACTGATTCCTATATACATATATTCAATTTGTACTTAATTTATTTTTGTGATACTACAGTGAGATGACAAGCATAACACAGAATGACATCATCAGCACGTTGCAGTCGCTCAACATGGTGAAATACTGGAAGGGCCAGCACGTGATCTGTGTCACACCCAAACTCGTGGAGGAACATCTTAAATCCGCCCAGTATAAACGACCCATCCTCACAGTTGACACAATGTGTCTGAGGTGGGAACCGCCTAAAAAACAGCCCAAAATCACCAAGAAGTCGTAGAAAGTACATTAGTTTACTTTTTTGCTGTACCAGAATGTGTTCAAAGGGAGATAATCTTTAAGATTTGCCATGAGTTTCATGGGAAATTATTGTCCGTGAAGCCAAGAAAGACAGAGAGCTCTCCGTGCCTTGTATAGGGAGGTGAAAGGTGGATTCTGGCTGAGAATCACTTGGGTATTTGTGTTTTTCAATATTGTGACAAGGAAATAAAAGAAGCAATGAATGTGTCTATTGGAATCAAAAGTAAAGTGGGGTTTGTTTGTTTTTGCATATTATTTTTTGTTATTTGAGACTGATTTTATTCTAACAAAATAATTTTATTACAGTTTTATAAATATTTGAAATTGTAAATGAACGTGGTTTTGAAAATAAGAACAAAAGACATGTGGAATTGTATAGTTTATAGCAACGTGTGGTTGCCGGGGTAGAATACAACCACTGCAAATCCCGCTAGAGGCAGAAGGGTAGGACCCCTCCTATATGTTCATTTTATCATTTTATCATTTTTTATCCTGCCTATTTATCGTCATGACACCGCGTATGCAAACGTGGAAACGTGGCTCCATCGTAAATGGAGTGTCTACTATAGAATTTGCAGCAACTCTGCGGTTCTGCAGGTTAGAAGGTTCTAGGCCCATTCTCCATATTTTACCTTTATGTAAATGGAGGATGAGCCTGGCATGTTCATTCCTGTTGGGCGCCATAACCTTTCATGTGTTGGTGCACCGTAAAACCAATTCAATGAAAACATTAGTTTATAATACACGTCTTCTTTGTGTACAGTTGTATCGTAGATTGTTATAAAGTCAATGAAGTGATTATCTTTTCTTTGATTAAGATTGTTCTTTACATTTCAAATAATAATAAGGATTGGATCATCTTTTACCCTGATTATTTCGGACCTAGATCAGTGTCATACATCATTAAAAACTAACTATTTTTGAGCCCATACATAGAGTGGATTTTTCTGTATTAATCGAGTGACAACACTGAAACTAAAACATACTGAATCAGTGTAAATGATGATCTCCAACTATTTTAATTCTAATATCAAGAACCTGAATAGCAGATTACTCAATTCAGAGATGTCATTTCACACAAAAAAGAGGCAAATGTTCGTTTTGTATGTTATGTTTGATATAAAAACGAGAAGGAAGAAAACATTTTTAAAAAAGACGAATAAGCACATTTTAATATACATGTATGAGAAAATTGCGAAATAAAAAATGAGCAATTTGTCATAGAATAAAAATAAACTATTTAGAAGAGATGTATTTGAACAGCATACGTTACAAACATGTAATATAATGTTGCATTGGGTTTCTTGTATTGAAATGTTTAATGGCGACAATTTAAACATGATTTGCAACAGTTAAACGACTGATATATTGGTCGCAAACGTCAAAACTTCAATACTGGTTAACCTGTTTCTAACGCATTTCATTGTCTTTGACGGTTTATTCACAAATACATTGAAATAAATCTAAATAAAATGTTTTTGACGTTTTATTGTCAAATGACTGGATTTGTGGATGGTTGTGCACTATTTACTAGTTGCTAGTGTTTGAATTTCAACCAGAGTGCGTTAGAATACATATGTATTTTTCTGTACGTTAGTACATATGTATTACTTTGTACATTAGTACATATTTATGTATTATTTTATTGTTCTTTGGTTGTTTTCATTTAGTATATATGTATGTACATACATTATAGTACACTTTTCCAGCTGATTGATTTTATTTTATTGTTGTTACCTTTTCATAATAAAACTAATGTTTGAAAAAAGTTTAGCTTGTTCTCATTCATTTAGTCTATTTTCTGAAATTATGTTCTCGAGTGTGAGAGAAGATACAAATTTGACAAGTAGCTACTAAAAGTAAAAGAAAGTAACTTAAACCAGTTATCGATATTCATACTCCACAGTGCCAGCTTTCCAACTATCTTTATATATTTACATTAATTTTTATTTAATCCTTCATTTCTTCATCAGTTTTTGCGCACAATATGACTTATTTATGTGTCGACGTGCCGTAAAACACCATTCATTCATTCCAACTGTAGACTGCTCCACATTATTAGCTTAACAACTGTAGACTGCTCCACAGTGCTAATTTTCCAGCTGTAGACTGCTTCACAGTATTAGTTTTCCAACTGTTAGACTGCTCCACAGTGATAGTTTTCCAGCTGTGGATTGCTCCAGAGTGCTAGTTTTCTAACTAAACTGCTCCACAGTGCTAGCTTAACAACTGTAGACTGCTTCACAGTGCTAGTTTTCCAACTGTGGACTGCTCCACAATATTAGTTTTTCAACTGTAGACTGCTCCACAGTGCTGGTTTTCCAACTGTAGACTGCTCCACAGTATTCGTTTTCCAACTGGACTTGGACCGGTAACCAGAGAGGTCAAAAGTTGAAAATGGTCGTACTCGAAAGTAGTACCATCATTGGTGTTATTTGGGACTGTGTAGTTGATTTAGTACATAAAAGAGGTAAGTATATTTACTGTTGTTGTTTTGAGGATAGATTTCCAAAGATATGGGTGCAAAAAGCAAAGGAATCGGTCATCAGAGTGCTGAGTGGTACTACTTTGTATGAGTGAGGTAAGATTTTAAACAAAATGAGGTGTGGTTCGGCTGTTGTTGTCAAAAAAGGTCATCTACTTTCATTTTGAGCCAAATGCTGGTGCATAGAGCAGTTATGGTCATTGTTGTTTTGCTATTTTTGTGTTTTGTCTTCACGTATATACATTTTAATGGATATTTGAAGTGTCACGGAGCATTAGGGTAAGTGTTATTCTGTGTAGAGCTAAACGGTCTATGTGAAAATAATGGTGGTTCAAATCCAACTAGACTGTTCCACAGTGCTAGTTTTCCAAATGTAGACTGCTCCACTGTGCTATTTTTCTAACTGTAGACTGCTCCACATGGCTAGTGGGTCAACTTGTTTTGCCATTTTGGCATAGCCTGTGGCCTACCAGCAATAGATTACAAACAAGTGAACCTGCTAAAAAATGACGTAAGATTTTGATTAGCACTTCAGTAAATCAGTGTTATCTATACTGAAAAAAAATCAAACTTAACAAATCATCGGAAGTATGATGCAATTAAAGACAGAAATGCACAAATATTTGTGTTTGTTATTCAGTGCCATAATTAGACGAACAAAAGGCCCATGTGAACTTGAGTCGCTCACCTGAGATATAAGTGTGGGTAACGTTTGGTGTAGGATAAATCATTTATTACAAGGGTTATTTTTTTCTACAATATTAAGCTAGTTTTCTGATGATTCGCCAAAATTTTAACACTAGAGGTTGTTTTTGTCTCGCCTTTTGAAAAAATGCGAGACATATGCGCTGCTAATGTTGGCGGGCTCGACAGTGTCAACATATTGTATTATAACTTTTTTGACCTTGGGAGTAAGTGTTAAAATTTCATATATAACTGGGGGGTTATCTGGATAGGGAACATGTGTCTGGGTAGAACCTGAAACAGCCTGGATTTTAGATGTACTTAGCTCAGCTGTCTGATTAATACTAGAAACTGGCTGCTGAACACCATAGGTACTGACTGGCTTTTTCTTGCTTTCCATTGTGTACAGTCTTCTAGTGAGGAGTTGTCGATTCTTACGGATGGCGGGAGGTGTACGGTACTGGTTCTACCCAGCAAAAGTGGGTGGTCTGCCTCCACCACAAAAAATCGACCATCACATATAACCTTACATGTGTTGAAAATGTTGGTTTTGATCTGTTTTCAGCTGGGAAAAAACTCTCTCAGCTTCTGCGCTTGAGGGGCCATGGACAAGATCAGATCCATCACATGCAACATGTGGTATCTTCCAACACACAGCAGTCTGGTTGATAGCAATACAGTCAAGTGCACCATCTAGCTGGCCACTATATTAATTAAAAATAAAATGACAAATCATTAGAACATTTCATGTGATCAACATATAATGTTAGATAGTTACATACAGCTAAATATTTGTATTATACTGAAAGGGAAAAGAAACGCGACATGGGAATTTCCGCTATATATTGTATGTACAATATGCTGCTGTTAATCGAATGGTACATGGCTAGGTAAGATCTTTCCTTTCGGAAAAAAACCTAAAACGGCACGTAACACATCAAATAGTAAAAAAACTAAAACGACACGTAACACATCAAATAGTATTCTTGCAAAGTTTCATTATTGACAGAATACGCATTTGGCGCAAACTGAGGATGCAAACTCTTTACGTTAAATACAGTACTGAACTGACTAAATTTTTCAAAGGAACTTCAATATTTATGAATTTCTTGTTACGTGTACTGTAATTAAAACTTCTACAACATGACAGTTGTGTCCTTCCTCTATAAACTAACTGCAACTTTTTTTTTTACAAAACATCTTGGGATTTCCTTGGAATATATATGGAAATATAGTATATACAATATATAGCCGAAATTTTCGTGTAGCGTTTTTTCCTTTCAGTATACTTTTATCTTGAACATATTTTAGGATAATTAAAGAATGTTTTATGCATAACT